>JZLH01S0437892.1:13681-25909 GCA_001188425.1 Eucidaris tribuloides
ATATCTATTGTTTATTGTGGTGATCCGGCATTGGTCCGGAGAAGGTGGCATGTCAAGAAGCTTTAAATAAAAGCCTGCTAAAAGGCTGCTATGCCCATGCGCATTCTGCGTTATTGTCAGTCAACCGTGGCAGAGAACAATAGATCTAGTTAGAAACGCTTCACAGACGATCTAACATTTAGAGCTCGACTTCGAGCTAATGATCCTAACTTGAGTTTCGAGATTCGCACCCAAACCTAAATATGGCTGCTACAGTTAATGATCCCTGTTGCCATGGTAATTGTAGTTGGTCCAGTGTCGTGAATCGGGCCCATGGTTCCAAAAATCTGGCACGTATTATTTTTAAAATATTTTTAATTCAAAAACTAACTGTTAAACTGTCTCAAACCAATGTCTGGTCTGTAATAAGTCACGAGGACGTACTCATTAAGGTTGAAATCATTGCATATTGTATTCAGAAATGCAATTTTGGCCAGGTATAAGAATCGCAGACAGAGTCAAGGCACGACTCGATCTCGTGAGTGTATTGGCATTCTTGGAACAATGACACAAAAACAAACACGTGGGACTGTGATAAAGTCGTATTCGAAAGTGAACATAATTAACACATTATCGACAAATTTAATAAAATAAAATAATTGACATGCTTATCTATACCTTTGTGTGAATGTATAGGAGTTCTAGGGATAAAATATTTCCCTCAAATTAGGGTTTTCAAACACATTTTACGATTTACCGTACCTTTTCTGATTGAACAACCTTTTTTCACCAGCGCCCTCTTTCGTCAAACCATAACCAATGAAAACAATAAGCCACCAATATGTCCATGGAAACGCGAAGCGTTGTCGACCGGTGTATAGTAATCGCATCGTATATCCTCTGATGTAATAAAGTCATATGAATACTGAGAATATTTCTGCAGTAAATTTCCAGTAGCGTGGGACATTTATAAAATTCTTGACTGGTCAGCCTGAGGTGGAGCGCCCCGAGGCAGGGAGGTAAGTTTGTGTGAGAGTGAGAGTCGGTGTAAAATCGTAAACAACAGCACCCGGCCGGCCGGCCGGGCCCGCCGCCCCGCTCCGGTCTGAATACGTCCACGTCCCTTGCCTTGGCCTTGGTGAAAGAAAAACTTATTATTTAATGTAGTTTTACATGGAATGTTCGGAAAGAATTATAAAAGATATTGCTACTTTAACTTAAGTTGAGTTTAACCAAAAAAGTTATTTGCTTGCCTTAGGCTTTAGTTTACTTTAGTTTTAACTTTTATGAAAATGTTTCTAACATTAATTGATTCGGTAAATTGTGAATTCACTTACATGTATTCAATTCACGAGAGTAGACTCATAAGTTCTCCATTATTATGGTATTTGGACCATGTAAAAGGTCTGTGTGTTCAAATATTTGTTTTCAGTGAATGGCTAATAATTATTTGATTCCATTGACGTTATAGACTAAAGTTAACTTCACTGTACGTGTAAGTCACGTGACAGTTGTTTAGACTTTCTAGATGATTTCATCAAACTGTGAAAAGCTTTAAAATTTTGTTATGCTTATTTTGTTATTAGTCATAAAACTTCAATTTCGGACTCTGATGAACAAATGAAATGGCAGGGTGAATTGCCACTTACATATGTAATTTACAAAATTCTTTGATTTGAAAATTACGTTTCTCATTGTCATTGATTTATAAATCAATAGACGGCAGAATGAGGAATTTCCAATTTCAGTTTATTCATAGAAAAATTTCCACTCAAAATTTTAAATTGGTTTATGCGAATCTCCTACTTGTAATTTTTGTGAAAGTCATCCCCAAAGTTAGATTGATTTGTTTTTAAAGTGTGAGCATGTTATTCATTTTGGGGATAAAGTTTTTGTTTGCCTCAATAGTAAAAAAATGTACAACAATTTATGTTCACAGGCAAAGAAATCTGTTTTAGAACTTTACTTTGCAATAATTTTTATTTAGTATCTCATTCCATGCCAAATATTTCATTTTTACTTGAAAATGCAAAAATACCATATGATTCCACTTTTTCATTCTTTTATCAAACATTTCTGTGAAACTTCACCTCCTCACTCTTTACCCCTTAGGATTAGAATTGTCCCAATTGTCCCAGGTTATATACAATTTTAAAGCTGAGAGATTACTCTTTAGAACTACTGAAAAGTGAAAATTCATTTTGGTCTACTTTGTCTGGGTTTTGAGATAGGTGGTCACATATCTTATTACTATAAAAAAGAATCAATTAGATTTTCACCAAAAGAAATGGGAATTATTAGAATTAAATCATTAGATATACCAAGAATGTTTAGAATCATATATATTTTTGTTCTACAAATGGCATGTATATTTCTGTTTGAATATGTGAATTGTAGATAAGTAAGTCAAATCTCTGGGGACCCCACAAATCACTTACAGTTACAATTCTGACAACAAATTTATGTTACAGATGGAGATACACATGTATCATAGGGAAATGGAGATAAAAGTATCATGATTGTACCAATATGTAGGGGGGAAATGAGAAAGGCAGAGAGGGAATGGGAAGTTTATGACATCTTTTGGTCAAACTGACAAGCAGAGATCAAAAGGTCAATCCATTAAGACCATCAAGAATAATAGTTGTGGCCACTATGAGTTAGACAAATAATTTAACATGTTTGGTCCCATTGAGATTCTAAACTGTATTCGAGATAGGCAAAATTCAAGTTATAAATGTGACTTAGAAGAAAAACTTCCCATTGAAAAACCACAAGGCAAATTGGGATCATCAAAAAATACTCAAAATAGGCAATAATTTGAGTTATGTGAAGTCATCTGTATGTAACTGGATCTTGTATATCTCTGTGTTTTTCTGCTACAGGTGTGTGACCAATTGTGATTTGTTCTGCGATTAATTGAAGATGTCAGTCCCTCATCGTACCTCCAAACGCCCATGGGGTACCATCACCAAGCCAGATGATATGGGCCTCGGGCATCAGAAAGTTACAGAGTATGAGGTTGATCAAGTTGTGGAAAGATTGTATCAGGTAAGCACATTTTCTTAATCAATTATACATGAGAGTGATGAGACCCTGGAACAAATTTGTATTTTGCTGGCAAAGCTAAGTTCAAGTAAGGTTTTATTACATTACAAATTGCATACATCTTGAAATATAAAATCCCAAGCTTTAAAATGAGTATGGACAATGTAAATCCTCGTAAACAGTGTTCAGAATGTTTGGACGCATACAATAGTTTTATTACAATATGGGAACTAGTCCCAAAGATCACAGTCATCATTGCATCATGTCACATGTGTGAAACAAAATATGGAATCCTTACTTCATTAACAGATTAGATTGAAATTAATTTTAAGATTCCAACATCCATTTTCTAGTTTAATTTCATTGTTTGATCTGAAATTTGTTTTAAAATACTTGAAGGAATAGTGAGTGAATGTTTAGTCATTTCATGGAACAAATACATTATCAATTTGTTCATTTTGTTATTTACTAAGTTGTGTGTGCTTGTTATTTGCTTTGCATACTTGGCAGATACCCAAAGAACGGCCCATGACATCCAAACGACCTAATCCCAAAATGTCCGTAGACGAGATTGACGACATGGTAGAAAGGCTGACACGAAATGCTGGAGAGAAGGCATCGGACTCTCGCCGGGTTGCTGAGGGGCCGCTAAAGGAAATAGGCATTTTGAATTCTTTTGTTTGGAAAGGTTATAATTATTAAAGATCAGTTATTCCTCTCATTTTCAGTCTTTCATTAAATGCCAACACGAACAAATGAAGAGAATCATGAATACCAGTAGGTCTACATGTAATTTTCCGAAATTGTTGTTGGACACCTTTCAGATTTGAGAACTGGTGTAAGAAACTTTTTCTCAGTAACAGGCAGAGCTCAGTTTCATGGTAAATTTGTGCTTGTGATATTTTGTCAGTTAACCCATCAATTTAAGTCTTTCAGCAAATGTCAACATAAACAAATGAAGATAATCATGAATAATGTAGGGCTAAATATTCCAAAATTATTGTCAGAAAACTGAATAATAACATGGAGAAGTCGTTCAGATTTGAGAACTGGTGGAAAAAACATTTTTCCAGTAAAGGCAGCTCAGTCCCATGGTGTGGTTGAGTAATATTTGTGTTTGTTGTGACATGTTGTCAGTTAATCCTGTAAATCTCCAAGTGTTTCAGTGAATGCCAACATGAACAAATGAAGATAATCATGAATTTGTGTTGGGCTAATATTCTAAAATTGTTGTCAGAAGACCGAATAATAAGAATGGAAAAGCCTTTCAGATTTGAAAACTGGTCTAAGAAACATGTTCCCAGTAAAGGCAGCTCAGTTCCATGGTATACAGTAGTTCATTAATATTTGTGCTTGTCGTGATATGTTATGTGTTGGGCTAGTATTCCAAAAATGTTATCAGAAGACTAAATGATAATATGAAGAAGCCTTTAAGATTTTAGAATTGGTCTAAACAGTTTCCAGTAAAGGCAGCTGAGTTATATAGTATGGTTCATTCATCTTTGTGCTTGTTGTGATATTTTGTCAGTTAACCCATCAAATTAAGTTATTCAGTGAATGCCAACATGAACAAATGATGATAATCATGGATACTTGTAGGGCTAATATTCCAAAATTGTTGTCAGGAGACTAATAAACTGATATGGAAAACTTTTCTAGATTTGGGAACTGATGTAAACAAATCTTTTCCCAGTACAGGCAGCTCAGTTCCAAGATATAGTTCATTAATATTTGTGCTTGTCGTGATATGTTGTCATTTATCACCAATCTGATGGATAAAGTTTTGTGCTACGTGTATGGTAAATAAGACTATTTGACTGCGCAATGTGTCTGCAATATTCTCTGCTGTGGAATTGTTTATTTTTTTCCATCTTGCCTGTCTTACAATTGTGAGATTGCCATTTCATCACTTTTATTTTGGTGATACACTGTATACCGTAGCTCAATTAAATCTGTTGTTAAAACTGTAGGAAGATATTCAATAGATTAATTGAATGTCAAAGGAAATTCTAAAGCTACCATTATGCTTGATTAAAACACTTTAGTTTTAACTTTAACTTTTTTTTAGATGTTGCAAAACTAAGAAAAGTATAGTTTATTACAATGCTTTAATGTTAGTGAGTGTTCAGGTTGTGAGTTTTGAATCGTTATTACCTAAAACGTGGCTTTCAGGCATATTTTATATTTTGTACTTCCGAGAAATTAACTTCAAACTACATGACATTTTGAACATGTATTAATTCATTATTGTGCAGGGTTGAAATATTTGTATCATGATTGCATTCTTCAGCAGCTTTCATTCACAATTTGATATTTATTGATAAAATCAATTTGTATTTTGAATTTGAGTAATCTATATAAAAGTACTACAATTTAAACAAAATTCCATGATCCCTTAATGTTTAGTATTCCAGTGTATCATGTATGTACAAAATTATATTTATTTTATTTACTTCATTTTAACATATCGGGATACATCACATTCTTCCACATTACCTGCCTCAGTATTCTTGTATTGTAAGAGTATTAGTCAACCCTTCCCTCCTTACCCTCCCCTCCTCCTCAGTCCCCCCTCTCCACCGTCCCCCTCCCCTCCTCCCTCCCCCTCCCTTCCCCCTCCCCCTCCCTTCCCCATCTCCTCCCTCCCTCAAATTTGCAAGTTAAATGTTGCAGCACATGAAATGTATAGATAAGTTGGTACTTGGTAAATTTTACAGTATGATCTGTCACGTCTATTTTGACACAAAATTGACAGTGTAACTTTGTAAAAAGTGATTGCATGCTCGTTTCTTTTCAGTTTTAGTTTGTACATTTAATGTATAGCAGAAATGTTCCAAATCTCAAATTTACCCATATTACCCAAATAGATTTTTAAAAATGGCCGCATGTTTATGTTTTGTTTTTAACTACCCACTAACAGTAACAAATATACATATATAGATGTACTTACTTTGTGGTGTATTAGTATTTTCATCACATCATCACGAGGTTCTGCCCTCATTTACTGAAAATATCACAAATCTTGGTTATTGATCACTTAAATTTTCAACAACAGTAAGTTTGGTAATTATTAAGTATGTGCTTCACATCATGCTTTGTTGGATTTACATGTATGTATACTGTAATTATGGAGAAAGCACTAATGTACTCAGCATTTGTAAAGCGATATCCTTTGTATTTGTATATAATTGTGCTTATAAAACGTGTGCTGGTTTGTTAAAAAAAATTGTAATAAGGTTACTTGAATAAAATAATCAAAACAGTATTATGTAATCTGAAGCACTTTACATTGTCCGACTTTGTTCTTACAACCCGATGTGTACATGTATGCAGTTGATTGATGAGAAGTGATGGAAGACATTTTGTCTTCTTCACTGGAGTTTTGCTCATGCACAATCTTTTTTGTAATAAACAAAACGGAAATCATTAATAGCATGTTCAAATGCTACAAATTTAACAACCATTGTTCTCTGGAATTTTGTATTGTAAATTTGCTCAGTATACTGTTGGCCATTGACTTATAATTAAATCTTTATAAAATGGTGCCCTGAAATACATGTGGTACTGTATGTCATATGTGACCTGTCACCACGATACCCTGATAAAGTCGCACATGTTATGAAACATAAACACAGAAAGAAAAATATTTTTGGTTAAAAATGTAAATATTCACACTTTTGCAACGTGAAGTTCAAGAAACTTTTGATTTTTGCAGACACTTCACTTTCATACTTAATATCATATTTGGCACTTTTCTTACTTTTGGGTCCTGCGACATTATCAGGGTATTGTCATGACGGGTCACATATATTCCCACCACACACACACACACACACACACACACACACACACACACACACACACACGCATGCACACGCTCACACAGTAACAGATATACATCTAATGTATGTCACACTAAAGTTGTATGTCCTTATGTAACAAAGATTCCACATGTGTAACCCTTTCTGCAATACACTCGGAAAATCACACAAGTTGGTGAATTTTTGTTGTAATGGTACAGAGAGACTAAACAGCGTGATCTTTGATGCTTTGACACAGTGTACAAATCATGACAAGTTTGAAACATTTATTTTTGTGTAAATTTATTCCATTATTTCTTCTGGAGTATCCATGAATTTGTATAAACACGTACATCAATACCAGTCTTAGTAAATACTAACTGCCATGAAATGCTATTCAAGTACATGTACCATGATAATCAAAATATACATGATGCATTTTACATCACCAAATACCAACTTGTAATCTGAAAGAATGTACCTGTGACTTGTGGCTAGATTTGTTGCTATGACAGAAATACTGAGTGGTAATTAAAATTTTAAAGACATAATCAGAAAATTTATGACATTTGTGTTTTCAAATGTCACATGTTTGGCACTGGATACGGTAGACGGTACATACACTCAGCATTTCTTTTAACGTAGCTGATGGGTTCAACAAAATTGGCAGCATAAAGGTGTTACTAATAGAATACATCATGGAAAGGCTATGGACATGTGGTTGAATAAAGCCTATACTGGAAAACCTTATAAATGCCAGTACTTAAAATGGATGTTTTGTGATCAAATTACCTGCTTTGGTAATACAGCTGACTTTTCACTATACTGTTTCACTATCAGTATATGCCGTGATCAAATTAACTTCTTCTTTTTTTCAAATTCATAGTACATGTATTCCACGTGCAAGTACAGGTATGTAAACAAATTTCCAAAGTAAGTCTTTGTAGAATAATTGTAAACTATTGAAATATCTTAACTTATTATCACTTTGCTGAACAGTAATTTGTATGACAAGCACACTATATATACAGAAATATTTCAGGAAAAGAGTTTAGGGCAATATTTGACGATAGTTTTATTCCTAGTTCATTTATTTTAAAATAAGAATAGTGAGTACTCATTCCACAATTTTTTCAAATAGCATTGCTGTAAATAAAATTTCGGAAAAACAACCATATACAGAAGTTTCTAGAAAATGAAATATTTGATATGACATTGATCATAGTCATACACAAATCACAAAGTTCACAAAAGGGAAAGTGACAAGTGTATTCAATTACAAACAAATTCAATCTCATCTCGTACCAAAGAACTAAGCTTACAGTTTGACTGTTGCATCAACTGTCTTATAAAAGTACAAAACCAACCAGAAAGGTGTATGCATTTCAATGACAAAAATTCTACATCCACTCTGTTCCATATGAAAATCTGAGATTCCAAACTTCCCAGTAAGCATGTACATGTAAATTTGATTTGGTTTTGTGAAGAAGTCTTAGCAGTTTCATCAGACATAACAATGACCATGATAATATGTACGCAATTCAATCAATGTTGAAGAACTAAGTTGGTTGTTGAAGCTTCATTACCGACAGAGCATTATTCTCTGTGAGCATGAAGCAGAGTGATCAGAAATTCTGAAAAACAAAACAAAACGGGATTGTCCCTTAGTTTGTTCATGTGTCCTGCCTCAGGTAAAATTGAACTTTCCCTGAATAACTATTTGTCCTAAATTCCAATTATTTCATGACAAGATCTTGTAAAAATAATAAGCATCAAAGTATCGTGATGCTTGAATGGCAAACACAAAAAATAGAACCAAAAGACAGTGCCGCAAATCACTTGTGACTTAACCAAGCCTATTTCTGACATAGTTTTGGTTGATCAGAAAATATTTTTGTCAATCTTTCAAAAGTATTCTATAGACACTCACCCCAGACATCAGAAAACAACAACAAACCTACTGAAAATTGTTTATAATGACAAATTATGATGTTTAAATTATAAAACATCTAGTGGTATGTACATTACCTATGGAAATGTTGGGGGTCCACCCCCCCCCCCGTTCCCCCCAACACACACACACATTTTTTTTTTTCATTTTGATTAATTTCTGAACAAAAGGACAAGTTTCAGAATGAGCAATTTTCAGGGCATTGATAGATCATATATAAGAATCTAAGAAATCATAATTGCAAAAAATTCATTTGTTCTCATTTACCAAAATGATACCTTGCCTTTAACACTGATTTAATTTTTGTTTTGCTTGAGAAAGGGCAAATATCCTGAAAGTGCCATTTAACTTGGACATGTAATTAAAGTATCATGATTATCTGCAAGGAAAAGACACAGAAAATGAGGTAGATCAGATATGTGGCAATATTTTGGAAAATTGTTTATGGAAAATTTAAGTCATACTACCAGTTTACAGGAAACAATTTCCAAATTTGGAAGATTTATAAAGTCAAAATGTTATCTGTTCCCCTTTTGTTTTTGTTTCAGGGTTCCTGTTTCTTTGGCAAGTATTTGTGAATTCTTGTATACAGTGTTGTGCTGAGGCTGGCCTCGAGGCCAGTTATAAGAGTCCTTGGCCTTGGGCGCAATCCGAGGCCCTGTAAAAAACCCTATCGGAAGGTCATGTTTTCAGGCGGCCTTGGCCTCGTAGCTTGTGGCCTCGGCCCAACACTGTTTGTATTACAGCCACAATGGACAAGTATGAACCACACCGTTCCAAAAGACAATAAACTTACATATAATAACAAATACCTTTAAATAAATCATGACCATAATGATGATGATGCACTTTACATTATATGGATTTCTACTAATCATGTCAAATATGTTACACCTACTTGTTAAACTGACTGGGCTACCCAATGCTATATTGTAAAACAGGTTCACGCCACCAGGCCGTGTCTTAAAGGTTAGTGACATGATTGGGAACACTTGAAAATGTCTCAAGAACCAAATGAGTTGAAATATATACCAACTATACACTAGCAGGAGTGGATCTCGCACCTGGGAGGATTTGTCTGTAATTTGTTTACTTAAGGAGAATCAAGCATAAACATAGGAGTATCTTAATTTTATCCAGGGACAATAAAAATAAGCCCCATAGAGAGCCACACAGCAGGTTTCCGTGCTATGAGTGATATTGACATTGTTTATTTTAGAATGAGTCAACGTTTGACTACAAGATATTCACAGGAGAATCCTTGCATAGTTTACTTGAATCTAGAGCAGTTTCAGCCCAAGTTGAGGACTACCCCCAATCATGTCATTTAAGTCACACTACCAGTTTACAGGAAACAATTTCCAAATTTGGAAGATTCATAAAGTCAAAATGTTATCTGTTCCCCTTTTGTTTTGTTTCAGGGTTCCTGTTTCTTTGGCAAGTATTTGTGAATTCTTGTATTCAGTGTTGCGCTGAGGCTGGTCTCGAGGCCAGTTATAAGAGTCCTTGGCCTTGGGTGCGATCCGAGGCCCTATAAAAAACCCTATGGGAAGGTCATGTTTTCAGGCGGCCTTGGCCTCGTAGCTTGTGGCCTCGGCCCAACACTGTTTGTATTACAGACCGCAATGGACAAGTATGAACCACAACCGTTCCAAAAGACAATAAACTTACATATAATAACAGATACCTTTAAATAAATCATGACCATAATAATGATGATACACTTTACATTACATGGATTTCTACTAATCATGTCAAATATATTACACCTACTTGTTAAACTGACTGGGCTACCCAATGCTATATTGTAAAACAGGTTCACGCCACCGGGCCGTGTCTTAAAGGTTAGTGACATGATTGGGAACACTTGAAAATGTCTCAAGAACCAAATGAGTTGAAATATATACCAACTATACACTAGCAGGAGTGGATCTCGCACCTGGGAGGATTTGTCTGTAATTTGTTTACTTAAGGAGAATCAAGCATAAACATAGGAGTATCTTAATTTCATCCGGGGACGATAAAAATAAGCCCCATAGAGAGCCACACAGCAGGTTTCCGTGCTATGAGTGATATTGACATTGTTTATTTTAGAATGAGTCAACGTTTGACTACAAGATTTTCACAGGAGAATCCTTGCATAGTTTACTTGAATCTAGAGCAGTTTCAGCCCAAGTTGAGGACTACCCCCAATCAGGTCATTTACCTTTAAAAATCAGCTCGTGGCTAGTGGAAAACCACTCGGGTATCGGACAGTCATATGGAGAAGCTCCACCGATTTTGCCCAGTTTTCAAATAATTTACCGAGCACCTGATGGGAAGTTGACAGGGCACTGCCTGGACATTGCTGGGGCTTTGATCGCCGCTCTGATTTGTGACCGTACCTTAAAGGAAGGCATTTCCCCAAAATGGAGTGTGACTCTTAACCAAGATTGGTGGTGGCAAAATCAAACAGGATTTAGGGTTGTAGACTAGTCCTCAAGACAATCACTAAATAAACAACAATTATAATCATGATCAATAATTACGACAATGAATATGATGACAGTAATAATGATAAATCAAAATATATTCATACATTAAAAACCACCCTATGCTCTCTCTACATGCATGAACAATTGAATTACTGCAAATGAAAATTATAAGCTAAATGCAGTGCAAGATTTGATGTACTACTGTAGTTGAAATAATTACAACAGTTTTGCTATGTCTGTAAATGATTCAACTTTTCAAGCTTAGTAATGATTTGACTGTATAAAGATGTTTTATTTGAAAACACAGAAAACCAAATCAAACCTATTTATTCACAGCAACTAGTCGACCTGCAGTCAAGTAAAATAAACAATACATATTATCATATGAAATATTCATAAAGTAATGTACACTTTGTAGTTATTTGCAGTGGCATGCAGCATTTAATAGTAGTAATCACCACATACATAACTATCTCACTACAAGTTGTCTTCAAGTTTTTATGAACACTTACAATAGTGAGGCAAAGATGGAATCAAACTAACTGACTGTGGTTTATGCTCTGTGCATTTGCAGTTTTTGCACAGTGGATCTCTTATTACTGTCACACTGTACAATGCAAGATTGATCTAAAAGTTGGGTAAATACATCATGATTACCTAACTGTCATTATTTGCAGCATCAAAAGTCGCTGGGTTTGAACTACTGGAGGGCTTTTACAGCACCTTCTCAGATTAGGAAGCAATGGAGTTTAGCAGATTATAATGCAAATTCTTACAATCATGCTGTACTTGGGCATAAGTTACTTTGTATGGTTGTATGTATGTGTGTGTTTGTATGTGGTTGCATTCTGGTGAATTTTAATTCATCCTCAGATTTAAACATATTCAGAGTTTCTCACTGTGCAGGGTATAACCACTGAAAACAAAAATCATGGTAATGAAATCAACAGCACCCTGTAATTTTGATGTATAGTTG
>JZLH01S0437892.1:31211-47312 GCA_001188425.1 Eucidaris tribuloides
GAAAAGAGAGAGATAAATTCGATCCAAAAAGTGTCCTCCTCCCGAAAAAAACAGCCTTCTCGACTCTTTTTTGAGCATCATATATTACCGACTCGAAAAGCTTATTTCAGGTATGGACATTTGACATACAAAAGCACAGCTTAGCTTATGTCTATCTGTAAATAAACCCAGACTCGTTTGTATCCCCCCTCTTTATAATTCAGTACATCTAAAATTATGTAACCCCATGTACCCACATCACCTTTACTAATAATATGCGAAGGCCGAAAAAAAAAATTGGGGGGACTTGACGCCTCCAAATTTTACAGTTTTTATATATAACCTATTTGCTACACAAAATAAAAAGAATTGAAGGAAAAAAGAAACTTGATTTTTGACCCCCTGTGAGACTAATTGATGTACCCTGATTGTGAAACAACCCAAATAGCCTTTATGCATTCAGAAGGTCTGTAAAATGAACTTCAACTTTGCTGTACAACACTTTCCCTAAAAACGTTGTTGTGCCAAGTTATAGCTAGCAGAAATCAGTCAGTTAATTTCCTTTCCCGATACTGAGCATTCTTTGAAATTAATTCCACACGCAGGGGATTCACGGTCCCGCACACAAAGAGTTAAAGACCACTCATACCATGAGGGTATTGATGAAGGACATGTCTGTGAAATCTGGGGATCAGTAATTACCTGGAATTTGATAAATGCACCAAACAAACAATGGCCGTTAAGTGTATGTTCTATGCTGGGAGCTTTTGTCTTGAGAGACAAAAATTCAAATCAGAATCTAACAGTCACGGTTATTCCACTAAAACTGAGTTTTTAGCTCCTATACTTTGCTAAAGGTTCTCAGATTGCATTTTCTATGTGACAATGTATTTAAATTACTTTGAAAGGGCAGGGACATGATTGGGGATAGTCAAAAATGCCTCAAGGACAAAATGAGTTGGAACAAAAGAAATAATAATAATATACTGGACAAACTGTATATTCAGGCTGGAAGGATTTGTTTACTTGATTACAAACAATCATTAATTTACCAGTAAGTCCAGTCCTGAATTAATCTCACCCCCTGATAGAAATTATTGCTATAAAACACTGCACAACAAATTTCATCATCACACCATTTTCCGATGATAAATGTTTTAGACACAAGGCAAGAAAGTCAGATCACTGGACAAACAAACTCCCCAATTCCTGATTTAAGGGACTTTTCTCAAATTTCCATGATTTTTTTGAATGGAAATAAGGGTAGTCATTATAAATCCTGGTTTGCCTTGATTTCCAGGTTGCTTGGCTGAAAACAATGAAATTAAAGTGATAGGCTAACATTGTGGAGCTTCAATTTAAAAAATTGTCAAATTTTGATATCTGAGCTACATAGTAGTGTTCAAATGGACAAATAAACACCCTAGAATACAAAAGTTTGGAAAGTTACACTGCCAATGGCAAGTTATGCATGAATAAGGGCAATTCCGTATGAGAAACACAAAAATAGCAAAATTTCAAAGTTAAGCCAATTTTCATAAAAGTTAATGTCCAATATAGACAGATTACTGAATTTAAAGAAACCAGAAAACCGTTTGGCAATAACTTTTATAATTTTCTTAATATACACTTTTTGAAATTGGGGGATAGTTTTGGGTATAGGACTTGAATTGATCTTGATTTAATCATAATATTCTGAAAAAATTGTAATGTATCATCTATTCTTATGCAACAATTTCCGTATTTAACTTTTGAAAGGTGCAACAATCTTATATTGTAACAAATTGTTTGAAACTGCCAAAACAGTATTTTCTTGAGAAAATTATCAAATCTACTGACAAATCAATGTATTCCGTTACCGTAAAATTGAACAAGTTTTCCGCTTGAATTAACTTTTCATTATTTTTTTCTCTAATTGTAATATTCTCTGCCTGCAACACAAGTCTTCAAACCTCACCTAACATTTTTTGAAAATATCTATCTCCAGTTTTGCTGAAACCTGTGTTAACAGGACATTACAACGGTAATCGGAATTGCCATCATCCTTAAATACTGTGAGGGAGGAGATAACCTCGTTTCAGACATTATTCATAGGCCTGAGGTAGGCTAAGTGTGCAGTGGTAGACATTGTGGAACTGAAAGGATGAGTTCTGATAAGCGCCTGTATATGCCTGGAGGGCTTTTGGAGTTCTGAACTCAGCAGAAAGCTATGTACATGTTTAAGCATGGACACATTTTGTCACAGTCCTGTTTAAATTAGTTTTCATATATTCTCATCTGCAAGAACTTCCCTTCATAAAAGCCTGAGTTATTCTAGCAAATATATGTATACACGCTGTAGCATTCCAAAGAAAGATCTGCAGTTCGACTTTCTAGTCAAAATGTATTATGAATTTGTCTTTAAATTGTTTTTATTTCTGTGTGGGGGTGGTGTGTGGAGTCGGCCTAATTAAATAATGGTGAAATGACTTCTTCAGATGGCAAGGAGACAAAGCAATGAGCATGTGGCAGAAGCTTATTTATGAAACAGAGATGCACAATTGCGCTTTTGGAAGCTGAGAATGAAACACTGCATGTGGGCTAGGTACATGCTCGCAGTACTTTGAAAAGAAAAAAAGTGTAATAATTATTCATCAAGACAAGTCATGAACACAAACAGGAGATTACTGTCAAATTTCCATTAAATTGTTAAAATTGTTTTAATTCATATGTTTGGCACTGAAATTGCATCATATTTTAAGTAGGGCTATTTCCAACAAGGCAATTGTTTTCTAAAATGTTCAATTCCAGTAAATTCACAACTCTATATACTTCAAAGACTGACCTTTGCAGGAGTGAATGGCGATCTAAATTGTTTTTAAGAACATTTTTTTTTTCGTACAGAATGTCAGTTTTCACTTCAGAGCAAGAGCAATTATTGCCTATGTTTCCAATGAACCAGCTAAAGTTTCTGGATTTTGTAGTATTTTCACAGATTGTATCATTGCACTTCTGCATTTTCAGCACAACAAAGTTGATGGCATTCTATTGCAAACTTCTCTATTTAGGACAATTTCTACTGGATTTGTCCATTAGGATTTTACCAGTTTTTCCATTCCATTTTTTGTTCATTTTTGTGCACATATCACATATGTATACTTGTATTTACAATTTTGTGTTCATATCTAAAAGTCTCGGAAAGCTGTTCGTCGCAGACATTGACAATAAAGCACAAGCCAATAAGTATTTGTTGAAATGTTTGTGTAGCATTGTAACATGGAGCTCTACTAGTGTATTCCGTTACCGATTTGCATTAATATAATTTTTGTGCAAGATATGTTTTTTCAGGGGGAAGAGGGCACACAATAGTGATTATTTGTTGCTAATTATTGAACAGATAAATTTAAACTTAAAATTTTAGCCAACTAGTTAGGCAAGTCACCACTGAATATTTTTGTAATATGTGAAATTTTAGCAATACATAATTATGTGATATATTTGCACTGTAATACTTAAAATCTACAAACTATATTTTATACGTACTTATTTTATGGTTACATATATATAGAAGGGAACATTTCTATATCTCTACAAGACATTTTAGAGAACTGCAGTGCCAGGAAATTTTATATTTCAAGCATTGAAAATCAGAAGGTGTAATTTCGTTACCGAGAATTTGTAATTCGCGTTAGCCAACCGACTAACCGAAAGAACGGAAACCATTAAAAAAGATGGAATGAAATTGTTTGAAAAAGATCTTACCACAGTAAAGTTAATGGTAGATGAATAATGGAATTAGACACATCAGATCCAGTGTAAATGTGTTGTAGATTTCAGAGGAACTGTTCCCAACCTAAAGTCTTGCAAATATTGACTCAATTTTCTGGTAATTCCGTTAGCCGATTTTATATTCTTCATTTTTTCTGAATGGCTGAGAGTGAATGAATATATTTTTGCCTGGTGATAGCAGGGATACCTCTGCACCTTATCACAGTATTAAAAATGAATAAGGTCATAAGTGTACTTCACAGAGTGGAAAAATATGAGCCAAAATTCTCTGATTTGTAATTCCGTTACCGTGGAATTGCCCATAAACAATTAAAACTTGGGGCGAGTTTTAATAGCCTAAGTGTACACACAGTAAGTCTATGGGAGGAAATGGGCAAGTGAATCTGGTCAACTTACGATTTTCACCTTTTTAAAGCACTAAATAATCATTTTGAAATATAATTTTTTTCAGGGCGTCATTTTTAGACCTTATCAAAGACACTGGTAGCATGGGGAATCATGCAGCTCAGATTTTTTAACTGTGGTAAATGTTAGCCAATAGTACCTTTAAGGAGCTTTTCTAAAATTTCATGACTTTTTCCTGAATGGACATAAGGGTAGTCATTATAAATCCAGGTTGGCTGGAAACTATGAAATGAAGCAAATCATCTCTGGATGTATGATGTACTGGGCTTCTGTTCAAACTAGTGTTGTATCTTTAAGCAGGGCTCGACACTAGCACTTGCCCGCTTGCCCGGGGCAAGTAAAAACTCAAAATGTTAAACTTTACTTGCCCAATTGGGCAAGTAAAATTTGGATCATGAAATGAGCAAAGTATGACCATAAACAATAAAAATATGTCTAAAATTTTGTGTTCAGGTCTATTTCAACATTTTGTACGTTGTATTTAATTTTATGACTCAACTTCATAAATCACACCTATTGCAAGTACTGATACCGTACCGATACACCTTTAGTACAAACCCATTTGAGGTTAATGTACTAGAGCCGCAATTCTGTAGGGCCTACTTTCTGACTTTCACATTGAAATGGGCATAGATAATTCTTACTCAATTTATCCATAAAGTGCTAGGTTTATTAAATTTACATTTCATTACTTATCAAATAATTGTTTTTTCCTTTTTTGTAAACTGGGAAGGCAGAAACAAACTCTTTTTATTCAATCAATGTAGGCTCACATAGACAACACAAGAACATAACAAGACTTGTTTCAACTTTTGGTATCTTCAACCTATTTGAATGTCTAATTTGTGGAGAAAAATAGTAGCATACAAAATTAGAATTTTTTCAATTGTATTTAATAAAAAGCTGATCTATCTTCCCTCACCCACCCATCTTTTAATCACATTTTCTTTTACTTCCATTCTGCTCAAAATAACTTAGGTATTTCTGAGAAATGTTAAATGATTACTCAATTCCGTCCCTGTCCACTGCAGGGAAATGGCAAGACTGGAAGTTGTCCTCAGTTTAGGACACAACGATCCGGAAATCAAGTATACTGTGATTGATTTTTCTGCAGTGGAAATTTCATAGTCTTATACATTTCCTCTTTGTTGTACAATTATTATAAGAAATGCTGTCATGGTAAAGTCTTGCTAAGTAGCTTTTTATGGGATCAATTTCTACAGGGTAGGAATTAATTTCTATTTTTTAAGGGCAATTTTTATTAGAGCCTTGGGGCTATTTTTATACCACTGGGGCTACTTTTTTGTTGCACATCAGCATTTGAAGAATGCAATGAAAAATTGCCGTTTTGGCTGGTGCTTCATCCATAAAAGCAACCATTTAATTCATTTTTGTTTCAATGCCATAATAAAAAGAAAATGAGAAATTTTTCATAGCAAATCTGAGGGCGATTCTGAAGGAAATGGGCGCCCCAAAGAATCAGGTTTGGGGGATTTTAGGGGGCGATTTGGGCTTTGCCAAGGGCTAAATCGCCCGTCGCCCTGGGTTATTTCCCACATTGAATTTCTACCAGGGCCAAAGATGAATTTAATATATATGCAATGCTCATTTCTCCTCAAGTGAACAAATTAAAGACAAATCTTTCCAGCATGAAAATACATAGCCAGCACATATATTGTTGGTATTCCAACTCATTTGGTTCTCGAGGCATTTTTGAATTCTCCCAATTGTAACTGCCCCAGAAATTCCCGAGTCTTCCTCTCTCAGACAGTCTCCATTCCACATGTACACAAACACCACTGAACTCTTCATGGGAACACGGCCCAGTAGGTGTGGCAGCGCTGCAATCAGCAAACGCACTGGCATGCAATTGCAGGCTTTACAAAGTGCAGACAGAATTTTTTTCTTCATTCGACTATGTGCCAGATGTGATACTGATGAGAAGTGAAAAACTCCTCAAGGGGGGCCTCAGCTCGAGAATTACTCAAGAGGGATTTTCCGGACTGATGTGCTGAGTGACGACTGATGTAACATTATTAACATTGAAATTACTCTGCATTATCATGAAATAAACCACACCCGGCACCCATTCACACAACACCAATCATCCCCCCGGGGGCCAGTCAAATTTATAGCTGTACACATGCGTGACCCAAAAAACGCGTTTAAAGGGGTGTTTTTTCAGTTTTAGTCGCGGGCCGCGCGTGCACTCGTTAAGGGTATCAAAAACACAGATTTTCCAAAAAAAGGGTGGTTTTGAAAGATTGGTCAAACGTATTTAGGGTATGTTTCTTTCTTCAAAGCTTTTTTTTTAAAGACTGCCAAACGTGTTTAGGGTATGCTTTTTTCCCCCAGCTTTCTTCTATTTAAGCTTATTGTTAGGCAAGTAGACAAAACTTGTTTAGGGTCATATTCTGGCGACAACTTGTTTAGGGGCCAAATGTGTAAAATGAAGCCCGCGAAAAAACTTGTTTAGGGGGTTATTTTGCACACAGAGAAAAACTTGTTTAGGGGGTGTCTGAATAATTTGGTCACGCATGTTACAGCATTATATTTGACTGGCCCCCCCCCCCCCCCCCCCCCCCCCCCCCCCCGGGCAATCATCATGGTTTCGTCAGAGATGGCTGTGCTGTGTGAACACAAAAATGAGAGGTGGCATATTCACGATGGCCCAAATCCCAAGTATCAGAATTGCCCACAGAATCACACACACACACACACCCTAGTTACCACGGCACGCTAACCCAAACCCTCAGCTCGCTCTCGGCTTGGCCCGGGCGAGTGGTCCTAATGAGTAATCGGTATGGTAATCCCATTATTGCCACCCCATTCGTGCTGTTCATTCAGCATTCATTTGCATCAGTAACATCAAACATGCGGCCGCGGCCCTCATCAGACACAGACCCGGCCCGCAAAAGGAACAATAAATCATTCATCTGTGAGTAATACTTACCCGTCAATAAAATATTGGGTTCTGTGCGTTGGCTTGAATAAAAATTGGCCATTATTTTACATGAAACAACATTTAAAACCCCGAAATATTATGCCTTCCCAGCTGTTTCGCCATGAACTCCCTTTCTGATCTGGAAATTAATTGATCTTCACAAAGGCGTTCCTTATCTACGTTTTTCAAACAATTATTTTTTCGCAAAACTTACACAAAATTTGTCTTTTTCAGCTGTCTGAAAATATGAAATTTTTGATAAATATTATTTTTCTTAAATTATATTTTATCAATGTATCGTAAATTAAGATTTCTATACATCTACAAATGTACATCGTGATGAAAAAATGCAGGTCATGTACGGTCACACAAATTGTAAACAAATCCTGAAGAGGGTTTGGTATACGCGCGCGATTGTCCGGCCCAAGGCTGCCACTCGTAGGGGAAATCCCTTACCGTAGGGGATTTTGACCCTGCGTAGGTTGTAGGGGATACCTACGGGGAAAATGACCTTCCGTAGGGGAAACGTAGGGGGTTTTGATGATTTGTAGGGGATATAGGGGGTTTTGACAATTTTCAGAAATATTTGTAATTTTTTCAAGGAAATCCGATTATATTTGCCCATTTTGTCCATCTCCGCCGAAGAAATTGTGATCAATATTTTGCATTTCTAATGTTATTTTTTAGGGAAAAACCATAGAGATGGATTACTTAGTAATCCATCTCTATGGGAAAAACATACTTTCGTAGGGAAAAAGTCGATTTTGTAGGAGAAAACATAGGTTCCTATGGGAAAACAAGGTTAATTAGGCGTAGGGGAAAAGTGGTGTCCGTAGGGGAAAATATGCATGCGGCGTAGGGGGAAATCAAAATTTTGAGTGGCAGCCCTGGTCCGGCCGATCGGTCGACAGGCGTAAAATCAAGTTGATAAGTTATTATTAAGAGACTCAAAACGAGATGAAATCATGACGGGTGTGCAGACAATTCTTCCTACTACACTCATCCTCATTGCAGGATTTGGTGGTTTGGTATGTATTTGTGAAGAAACTGAGACGTGTTTTTTTTTTTTTTTGGATGTCACAGTCAGACAGTCCTGGACACAGGCCTTGTTCTGCTGTTCTGCTAAATACAAGCACGCCGTGCTACGCACGGGCCACGGCGTCTGGACAGGCTACTGTTCTGCATGTTGTTGGGCATGTCCAGCTGTTTTTGGGCGTGATGCATGATAAAGCTGCCATCAGCGCTGCACAGCTAGCTGCGCCTGCCGCGCCGCGCGCTTGGGGGTAGAATCACGAAACCAGCCAGGCCCGATTTACACCAAAAGGCCGGCCCGAGGCCGGCCTCGGGCCGGCCTAAATTGGAGGCCCGAGGCCCGCAATTTTGTGCATTTATACTAGTAGAGGCCCCCTTTCCAAAACTCACCGCATTGGGTCTCCCTATCATTCCATTGATGTAAAAGAAAGCAGTATTTTTTCGTGCGCAATTCGTTGATATACGCGTTGCGCGTATAACATCCTTACATAAGTCTCTCGTATGAGAGTCGATTAAAAAAAAATGTTGGAATGAGACTGTAAAGTAAACAGCAATATTTTTCGTATCGTGTAAATGTTGATGTTGATACAACATAATGCAGTTCGTACAACTGTATAAAGAAAAAAAAGATACCTACAGCGGATGTAATACTGTATTTTGTTGTCTTTTTTCAAATTTATGATGGTTGGCTTGATTGTTTTGTCCATGGTTTGATTCATGGTTTACCTGCACGCTACATACACCGGAAGTACGGTCCGGGCATTGTTTGCATTGTGTATTACGTAACAGCGCCGCATCGTGTGGTAAATTGGGGGCCCGAGGCCTCCTTTCCATTTACACCAAATCAGTGTTGGGTCCGAGACAGTTTCAGCCGAGACGAGACGAGACCGAGACAATTAGCGTTCGAGACCGAGACGAGACAGAGACACTTGTTTTCAAAATCAGCCGATACGAGACCGAGACCGAGACAATTACCTTCGAGACCGAGACGAGACCGAGACACTAACGCCCGAGACAGTAAATGAGACTCTAGTTATCTCTATGCAATGCACACACTTTCTTCCATATTCCCACCTACCTGATTGCAATTATAGACTACTACAACAGGTTTAAGTTCATTCCTCATTGTATCACCATCATCATCATCATCATCACTCACTCATATCATCATCATCATCCAGTACATTATCTTACATATTTTGAATATATAGCTTCAAAATGACACAAGTGTGTACATTGTACATAATGATTCAATTAAGGCTTGCCCGCAAATTGTGTGCGTGTTTGACAATTCCTGAGCATTGCCTAGTCTCAATGCAAAAACATTAGAAAGGACTGTATAGTTTCCGGGTGTGTAGTCTCGTTAGGTCTGTCATTTAAAGCTGGGCATTTTCGTCGCCATAACAGTAAGGATGGCAATATTACCAAGAACGCTTGATTTACTGAGTTATTCTTATAAAATTTTTTTGGAAACGATGTCATTTCGGCGGTGCTGACGTAACAGATACCAAGGTCATCACTGATCAATCATCACGGCATCATCACCGGTGCCCACCCGCCACCGCACCCGGGCTACTGCGAGCGACGTGGCGCCGGCGCCAGTGCTCGCCAGCTGCCAGCAGCAGCGGGCAGCGGGGCTGCTCCGGCCTGCACGGCTACACTCGTCCGCTGTATTGCCTGAGCTGCTGGTGCGCAATAGCTACGTGAGCATAGATCCTCGTCGTTGTTAAAAACTGTGATGAAGAAGAATGGGACAGCTCTGTATTCACAAGAGTAATGTAAAAAGGCGCTAGTGGCATTAACAGATTAAAAATGATCACATTCCTATTCGGCTTGGCCTGGCCCTTGGGTACAATTCAGCCGTTGAGTAATATGTAGCATGAAAAATGCGCTATTGGCGTGCAGCACTGGCACGTGTGAATTGTAATCATTACAGGTTACTAGTTAGTGAGTGGTGCAATTGGAATTCTTTGCATGCACTGGTATATAATGCACGCAAGTGGATATTCCTTTATTCGAGCATCTGCAGTGGTGGGGAGGGGGCCTATATGTAGATCTGCGCTTGCTAGTTGTTAGACCATTTTGAGATCTGGTCGGTTATTCATCTGAATGGATCTATCGACAGATTAATTTTACACGGTCTCCAGTACGATTCATGTCCAATACCCCCTGAAAATGACCAATGGACTCGATTGTGTAACAAATTTTTCGACGTTTGTCACGCGATTTTGCGCGATATATATGCGTCGATCATGATGGATATTTTACAGTAGTTAGTCAGGCGTTGGCATAATCACGGTCAGAAATCTTATTTCCACCTAATTGCGGGAAAATATAACTTTATCCATTGACTATTGTACATGGAGAAGACAATTTTCATAGTCGACATTGTCCCGCGGAAATATTGACAAAAAAGTGGGAAATATGCAACCTGATAGTGTTTGTATCTCCTCTCTACATCAGGCAAATTCTACGTAATCTCCATCATGTGTTCCATGTTTGGAAGCACTAGTTCCAGAGTCTTGTAATGTTAACCACTAGCTAATGGAGATTTTTTGTGCACAGGTTACTATCATAGTAGTATAGGACCTGCGATCAAAAAAATCACTGATGCATGGAGAATGCACTCAAAAAAAAAATACCCCAATAATTTATTGGAGTACAAGCTCACAGTTTGGTGGTTATGTGGTCCATTATCCTGACCACATACGTAGTAGGTTGTGTTGTTGAGCACTTTCCGTCTTAGGACCGAATTTAAGGTGCTTCAAGTTGTAGTGTTTGTCCATCCAGTCTTTTTTAGAGGTTTTATCGGACATATTTCGACTGCAAATTTATTTTACGGGTATATTTTAAACTACTATATATAGTCAGATAGTTGGTACCTGTCCAGAATTGTCGATAACACCTCTGAAAACCTCTTGGTCTATTCGCGGTCTATGCAATTTCCACACAGCAGAACTCTGTACTGTACAGCAAACAATGTCTTGATTTATACGACTAATTTATCACACGCACACCATGACGTCCCTGATTAATTCAATAATCGATGATTGGTCATCTTATATTATCTATCTATCACACATTATACTATAGAAAACTGAGAAAAGAACTCGCGTAGAAAATTGTCCATAGAACCTTCCTGACAGTTTCGGCCAGTATCTGCTCGGATGCATTCCCTAGATGTACAAAGCTGTAGGCCGTGGGCACGACACACGCCGCTGGTGATATCTACTGTAATGTTCGCCGTACACATGATCTCAAATGCTTATTGGGCTATGCTTTGGTCAGCACCGTGTGCTGAAAGTGTAATAATAATAATAATATAACAATGATAATAATAATAATGATTAATAATAACTAATGAAATAATACATGAATGATATAATGATGATCAAATGATAATCGCTACATGATAATGGTACATGCTACTAAATAATAACTGAATATTGATAACAATATACATGCTAATGATAATGAATAATGATGATATATGATAATGGGTAATAATAATAATTAAAGTGTATAATCATCATCTCATCATTAAAATAATTGTAAATTAATAATAGTAATAATAATAATCATAATTAATTAATCATAATATTATTAATATTTAATCATAATAATAGTAGATTAATTATCGATGATAATAATCATCATCATCATAATAATAATAAATGATAATAATGACAAAAAGTTCTCTAAATTAGTAATAATAATAGTAATAGTTAACTAAAATACATCATTATTAAATATACCTGTAATAATAATAATATAATAATAACAATATAATGATATTACACACAACGAACAACAAACAGGGGCCAGGACAAGGCCTTCAATAGCCCAAACACTGTACTATTTTCAAGATACAGTGGCATCGGAATTCTACTTAATCGTATCTCGACAATCTTAGTATCTACATCCTCTACAGTCTTTAGCAAGTCACATTTTTTTGTACATGTACGGTACCCTGTACGAACGTAGAACAATGGTTCATCCTGGCAATGCTCGTAGTCAGTGGTGCAAATCCATTTTTGAAATTGTAGGGGGGCGGGGACATAAGAAGCAGCAATGTTACCTGGCATACCGTCGTCGGGGAAAGCCTTGATGCCTGCACAATCGCTCGTATATGGGCCATGGGCGGTGGGCGGATGGGCGCAAGTTTCTGAAAAACCTGAGACTGAGGTGGGGGGGGCGGCATGGGACTCCCCACTTTTACCCCCCCCCTCCCAAAAAAATAAATAAAATGTACGCATCACATGATTAATATTTGTGGGGGAGGACATTTGATATTGTGTCTGGCCACCTTCAAAATCGTTGGGGTGGGGGGACAATGTCCCTCTCCCCCCCTGGATTTGTAGCCCACTGCTCAGGGTGACCCCTTTGCGCCCAGTAAGGTCAGGGAACACGGTTACATGTAGGCCTACATGTACATAGGCTTGGGTGGTATGTATGGAGCTGACAGTTTCTTTTTACCCACATAACATTAATTAATAAAACTTTTAACCATCTAGTTTTGGAGGAAAAGTACTTCAAGAATAGATTGTAAATAGGCTGTGGTGGCTTTAGGGGGTCGGGGGCAGATCCACTCCCTAATTATGTTATCCGCATTATGTCCACAATGTTGCCAAGCCAGTCCGCACTTGTGTTTCAATGGACTTCTTTCTTTCAAATGTTTGGTCGCATGTTCTAGACCAAAATATCTGCAATGCGGGCATGGCAGCATGCTGTGCAAAGGTATAAAAATTCTTTACTTGATGTCAATCGTCCCTGTAGCCCAAAACTATGAAATCATGTAATTTTAATGCAACATTGTGTTGGCATGCCAAAATTCACTTGCAATGTACTGTATGATTCTTTTCTATTTGTAGCGCCTACTTCTGAAAATCAATTCATTATATGCTTTTATGAATGAGCTCTAATCACACAAAGTTTCGCTTGAAGAATTTGATTGAAAAAACAAAGAGAATGTGGTCAAAAAAGCAATATGATTGGAAGATTGTAAGAAAGGCAAGAGCTGCCAACTGTTCTGATACAAATATTTGTTTTTGATTTGCATGCATTTTATTGATCTCAGGCATCTGGATCCTTTTGCTTATCATTGGTCACTTCACTGAGATTGGCAACTCTGTGAAAGCGACATAAAAGTCCATTTTTATTCCTATTGTTCACGAAATATACTGCAATGCACAGTTATGCCGTGTTCTAACACAAAAAATAAACAATTTGAGCTTAGTGATTAGAGGGTAAATTGTGATCTTCATGCATAAATTGTAATGTAATCAATTTGTTAACTGATTTCTGGATAATATAACTATCTAGTATACAGAACTTTGTGTAGATCAGGTTTTGGCCGTGTGTCATTTTGACTGGTCAATGGCAGATCTCCAGGGGTTGGGGGTGCGATCTTGCTTTTTAAGGACTTAACATGGATATCCATATCCCCATTGGGGTGCCCATGAGTCAAGGCATTCAAAACTATGTATTAATTAAAATCTCACATGGACTGAAAGATGCTTACAACAGCTACACAGGGTTGTTCCATTTGTCCCAAATAGGAGAGAAATGGAGTTCGGGAGTTGCCGCGGAGTGGCACAGGGGTCGGCAACACTCCTGTTATTCTCAAAAGTACCTTGATCGAATTGAGACGGAAAAATCCATGGGCCAGTACAGATGCTTTGTACAAAATATATCTATGATTTATGAGTTGTTTTTTCAGTTCATCACGTCAGTCGTACACCTGATCTTGTTGCTGGCAATAACTGCGAGATTCCATCAGTGGAGGTAATTTCGTTGGCCAAGGCAGCCTGACATAAGGTACTATAGATGAGTGAACAGATTTAGTGCAAACGAAGCTCCAATGTCAATTAAAGCACTTTGTATACTTGTAGAAGACTGTTAAAAAATTGTCAAACGTTGCTATTAACATATCTGACAGTGTCTTGAATGGAAAGTAAACACCCTAGAATACAAAGTTCAGACAGCTATTGCATGTCATTTCGTAAAATGTATACGGATAAAAATTGGAAAATGAATATCCTTGGCAATGAAAATTGTGCTAACACACATAATTATTGGGGGGAACACTAGAATGGGTCTGTCCATAATTTTCTTACTTGTGAAAGCAGTGACTTAAGCATCATTTTGAAAATGCAATTTTTTCAGGGCTTCAGTTTCTAGACCTTAGCGAGAGACAATAGTAGCATGGGAATCCATGTAGCTCACTGTTATTTTAAATAGAAAGGAGTACTTTAGTTGCAATGTCTTTAAATGTTACCTTTATTTTGACATGTACGGATGTAGGTCCTAGGTTAAGGTGCATCTGGCTGGGAGAGGATGACTGAGATGGTTGTGCTGGGGGCGCCAATCGTATAACAGTGATGGAGAGGAGGAAGGAAAATGTGCAAATGCGAAGCATTTGACGATTGAATTATTTAACATAGTCAAGGGTTAGATAGATTGAGTAAGCGGGATTTTTATGGTGATTTTTGTTCTTGGAGCAGGGTTAGTGATATGGAAAACAATTCTGTTCAGGTGATCAAAGTCGAGTGAGCTTTGATTAAGTGTCAAATAAGAGTTATCTTTGGAGACCATTGCTACCATCTCCCAGTCCTGACATCTTCCCTCATGTTATTAAGTGACCAGGCAATTATTGTGTTATACACCAATGGGGAACGTGACGCGGGCAGGTTCTGGTCCTACCACATTTAAACAGAGTCACTAATTCGTAATTATACCTAACTATGGAGACAGGAGCGACCTTTTAGCCAGCGGGTATACGGCGTCAGCGGCGATGGTTGTGCCACACATATGGAAAGTATGCCTGTCCTGTTGAAGTGCTATGAAGGTTTTAGTTTCCTGGATTCGAACTACATGGTGGAAGGCGTTGAGAGGACACACAGGCATAACAGCGGTGTTGAATTAAGTCATCATGGTGCTAATTGGTTGGTATGCAGACTGGTTGTTGGATCACAACAAGCTGGACGAGTACATGTACTTATCGATTTTTATTCATAGGAAGGCAGTACTATAACGCATTTTAAAGTCTAACAGGGTTGGGGTTTCAGAGTCCACTTCACAACAGTTTGCATCAAAGCAGGGCTTAGGTTTAGGGTAGAGTTGAAATGATCGGTCATATGCCAAAATATCTGTTTCTCGTTTCTTCGCGCTAGGTTAGGAGATCACAGCACTTTGCAGAGTATTTGGAAGCAGCGATGAGCACGCAAAGGGAAGGATGGATGACAGGATTGGAGATATACAACAAATTTGTATGCAGGGGTACCTAACACTATAGTACAGATACCACCACCTCACGCACTATGATCATTCTCCTCTCGCACAATAGTCACCGCCTCTCACTGTGAACACCACAGTGCTTTCCCATGACACTGGTCCCTCAGCCGCCAACAGTCTGACAGAGACGCAATCCCTATCTTCCCTCGTGTCAGGTCGCCCGGCCTACACAGTTTGACAAACTAACCTCTCTATAACAGAACTCCTTGGCACCATAAACATTCTGTTCTTCACTAACCGCAACGTTCTCTTTATATCAGGATGTCCAAGACGACACAACTACCCGACTGACAAAAGCGACCGGCATCCCTACCGAGTATCCGGCACCCAGCAGTTTTACGCCGTTCCTTTCATCAATGCAATTTCGTCTATCAGTCCAGCCTTCCTCTGAGTAACACGAGAGTACACCGCCCTGTCATACACTGCCACGCGCGCGGGCTCTGCCACGTCGGCCAATTTGCAGTCGAGCAACCCGGACCGGGGCGCTCACGCGGCGGGCCCATCGCCTGAGCCGTGCCGCTCCTTGTGTAACGCAAGTAAGGCTGAAGTAGTTGGGGATTTGAGGGATGAAATATCAAAATGATGAAAGCAATACTGTGCGGAGTGACCAGAGTGCATGATCCTGCATCTCTCACCCCCGCATCAGTCTGATCATGAATAGTGGCAATATTTCCGCCGCC
>JZLH01S0437947.1:2757-15247 GCA_001188425.1 Eucidaris tribuloides
CTTGGGCTTTAATGTATACTCCTAAGTGATCACGACACCTTATTTTATAAATCCAGTTACTTATTCATGTACAGCAGGCATGGAAACTGGAAGATTAATACAAAGTACAGTGTACTGAATTAGCATTGGTCGTGTAGCTTTTTTGACTAAATTGTATCAATCATACGTGTCGTTTAATATTACAAACATAGGTGATGTGTAAAAAGCCAGATTTGATAGTTTTAGTTGCTCATTTAATTTACTGATAAGTGTATCATGTATTTTCCCTCATCGATATCGTCATTAATTATAACTTTCAGCCAAAGGGTGACAAAACATCTGTAAGAAATAAAGAGTTTCATTGCAGAAATGCTATCCATGCTAAGAAGAACAAGATAAAAATACAAAGACAAACAAAGTAAAGCAACAACAACAAAAAAGTATTTTGTTACCTGCATAGTAATAAATTCGTATAGGTTATGACGTGATTCGCAGAAAATCGAAAATTCGAAATCATATTGAATATACCACTATACCTTCCAGTTTTTGATACATTTTTTTTTACAATAGGAACAAAATGACTGTGACATGTTTCGCATTTTGCAATGGAACTGTTTACAGTTTTTTAAATGCATTTCGTAATGCAGGGTAACAGCTGAAATTTATTTCTAATCTTCTTGAAATTTGGGGATAATGTACTGTACATTCTGAAATATCAAATGTGCTTCATATGTGTAATAATGTTTATTGTACATGTATGTCACAACCAAAGTAAATAAAAACACTCGATAAAAACCTGATGTTGCACTTCAAATAAACTTACATGTATAACGCTATTTTGTAAAACCGTTTACAATAAAGACCATTATCGGTATAACATCCTGCTATTTTTTCCCAAAATGAACGTATCTATAACTTAAACATCATTCCTTTATTTTTTGGTATTAATTTTCGATAAACTAAACGCTGCAAAACTATTCAATGTAGATGGTGTTTTGTTTTGTTTTTTAGCACACCATGCTATTTTAATCTGGACACTGCTGCATGAATAACATGGCCAAGATTGTTGACAATATTCTTTGAAGATATGAACCATGTAGACATGCTTGATAAATGGTTGTTAGTATTATGCTTCATCAAATTAATCACAGCCTATTTAAGGCAGTGAATGTGATCACCGACATATTGTTCCTTGGCCTACCTGCATACTTGCACAAACTGTCCTGGAAAATGACGACACTTTACTGCGTCGGATGATTGCCTTTTTTCCAAAGTTTTCAAATTCACTGCATTTTAACCATTTTTGGAGAAGTGACAAGTGATTTTAAGCACATTGTATTGAAACATCTCATCGAAGTCATATCCGATATACTGGTAACTGTTTTATATATATATTTTTTTATGTAACGTCCGTTTTTATTTCACTTTCAGCTTGAGCAAATAAAAACTTCATGTTTTGCCTGGGGAGGGGGATATTGCTCAATTTTTTCATTCCATTTGTAAGGCAGCTAAAATGGGAGGGGGGAGGGCTGGATCCGCTACTGATTGTAGCACGAAAATGGTATCAGACCATATCACTTGCCTTTTAATTGATTTTGTAACACGTTGTAGAGATCTGGAACTTGTATTTACATGTACATGTTACTTACTAGCTTTGTAGTGCGATAAGGTTGTTGCAAGTTAATTGTTATTATTATCTCGCCAAAGCTTGTATTCAATGGAAGTATTCGTTACGACAACGTAATCACCAACTTCTACACTGTAATATTAAATGTCTATTAAAGTGTAAAATTTGGTCACAAACCGTTATTTTGGTCCTTTTCTACGAGTCCGGTTTAGTAGATACTTATCGCGTTGTGTAAATATCATTACAAACTATTCCGAGTTTCCTCGCCATCTGATCTCTCGACTGGAGGTGTGAGGAAGCTGTCCATCGAAATTGCCAGTCACCAGAAAGTCACAATTGGATATTTTGAATCATATGCAAGGGCGTAGGCTGGGGGTGCACTCCCCCCCCCCCCTCCGCAGAGCCATAGGAGTTCCACCCTAATAGCAAAAAAGATATTTGCACCACTTTTTTTGCTTTCAACGCCTGGATTTTTACTTTAGTTCCACCTCCTAAGATGTGCACTCCTGTTCCACCTCCCGAGGAGATTAGTCTAGGTCTGGACTTATTTTTTATACTTTTTTTTATTCGCTGATATTATGCGTTTGCGGACTATACGCACCAAGCCGAGTGATGGCGCGACCCGGGACTTGTGCCCTGCAGGAAAAACAAATCGCCGGACAAGTTTCTCGCGGCGTCGCGCATCACTCGGCTTGTAGCAATCGCATAATAGTCAGCGAATAAAAAAAAATATAAAAAAATAAAGTCCAGACCTAGACTACCCCTGAGATGTGCACCCCATGCGCCCAAACCAAGCCTACGCCCTTGATATGCGTCCAGGGATACTTCAAAGAGGTCAACTTCATGTCCTGTTTCCGCGGCCAAACAGCCAACAGTGAGTAAAAAACACAAAAGGGATTTGTTGGGGACTGTGGGTCATGTGTGCAGCAGGCGTCGATCCTGCGTGGCGGGGGGGGGTGCCAGTGGGCGATCGCCCCAATGAAAATATTGGGGGGGGGGGTTAAACAAATCGATTTACCCCCCCAAAAAAAAATAATATTTTGACAACTTGAAATAATTCATACTATGCAATACAAATAGTATGTTTTAAAAAGCACGTTGGAAAGCACTTAATAATCATTAAACATGGGCCATAGAAATACTATCAAAACATACAAGAATTGTCAATTTTTGCGGCCGCTGTGCATTGTTTTCACTTTGCCCCCCCCCCAAATCCGAAAACATGGATCGACGCCCTCGCGTGTGTGGTGTGTGTGTGTGTTTGTGTGTGATCGTGTGTGTGTGTGTTGTGTGTGGGTGTGGTGTGTGTGTGATGTGGTGGCAGTGTGTGTGTGTGTCGTGTGTGTGTGTGTGTGTGTGCGTGCGCGCGCGTGTGTGTGTATGTGGTGTGTGTGTGCTCGTGTGTGTGAGTTGTGAGTGTGTGTTTGTGTTGTGTATGTGTGTGTGTGTTTGCGCGCGCGCGGGTGTGTGTGTGTGGTATGGAGGGGTTTGGTTCGACGAGAACAATTTTTAACGCCAATAATATTTTAATTCATGGCCAATATTTCTACAATCTCACCGTTCTTACACCCTAAACCATTTTTATCCTTCTGTATTTGTTGGAGGGGTCGTTTAAACACACCTCCTTTGGAAAAGTGTGCGGCTGCTAACGCACAATGGGGGGGGGGGTGTTTGACACCCCTAAAAGCACCCTCCTGGATAGCGTATGGTCTTGATCTTCACGTCTAACCGTCTGGACAGACTGTCGAGTTCCGATTGACTTTCGTCTGGCCCAAATATTAAGGAAAATGACGTCGCATCTCCAGTATCCAGGTCGGATCGTAAGGAAGTCATAAAGGGTGTGCTGGCCTTTGTATCACATTTAGATCCGCAATTAATAGGCAGAACAGAACGGAATATCACCATTAGTTAGGTTAGTACTAGTAGGGTCCATGGTTGGGTCAAATAGTAAAAATAGTCGTATATTTCCGCTATGCACTGTAAACACTCTCAGCTGTATGTTAAAATACTGCCGTATGTTTTCTCGTGCAGTGTGAATTATATTCCATTGCATCAACATCACACAGTTTCCACAATTCATTTCATTTATTTTGCACAAATCCATTAGAAGTTCATAAAAATACATATATAATGTATGTACATGTAAATATAAATCAATTACAGTCATATACGCAATACCAATGATATAAAGAAATCTGTGGAGGGGATAGACAAAAATCATAATGATTTATCAAGAGCTATCGTGGGCATGCGTCTCCATTATACATGTACTTTTGTGGGAGGAATCACGCATTGACAGTTGACATGTAATTTAAGCGATTCTGTTTTCAGATTGGTCATGTGACAAAATATGTCCGACATTTGCTCCGGCGACAAAAATTGCTCCGACGATTATTTCATTCACTAACCCTGACCTCAACCCCAACCCAAACTCTAACCCTAATCCAAACACTAATCCTAACCCTATTCTGAACTGGAAAACCAATGGCAACCCTAACCCTAACTCCTTGTCTTCTGAGATATTGTCACCGGAGCAACTGTCGGGGAAAAAAATATGGGATCACCGGCAAATAAGTGATACATACATGTACTGTTAAAGGCAGTGGATTGCAAACATCCCTGCAGACCAGGAAAAGATAACCCATGCCCTTAGGCTATTGATGAAGGGCATGTCTGTGAAATCTGGGGGTCTGTAATTACCTAGTATTTGAAAAATGTGAAAGTAAAACAATAGCCGTTTAGTGTACGTTCTATGGTAGGAATTTTTTATCTCTCGCGAGAAAAATTCAATCAGAGTGTAACGGTCACTACTAGTTTCTAGCTCCTATATTTTGCTAAATGCTCCCAGATGTCATTTTCTTCTAAATGCCATTGTATTTCCACAATGTTAATTTTTAGGCGTGCAAAAGAGATGCCCTGCCTTTAAATCGTCTGATCAGTGGGTCATTGACTCAAACATTATTAGCCTCCCATTGAGGCTACAACGTTTGGTTTTAAGACACAAGATAACAAGTGTGGAGCGTCAATTTAAAAAAAAATAGTCAAACTGTGATATCTGAGCTACATAGTGGTGCTTAAATGGACAACAAAAATTTGGAAAGTTATGCTGCCACTTGCAAAATTTGCACGAATAAACGTCACCCATGAATTTCCACTGGGGTGGAGTATAAAATAGCCTAGATTTGCACACAGTAAGTCTATGGAAGGAAATGGGCATGGTGCATCCGGTCAACCTGAGTAATCGAAGATATTCACTTTTTAAAGCACTAAATAATCATTCTCAAATACGTTTTTTTCAGGGTTTTATGTTTGACCTCATCAAACTGATCAAAGACACCTAGAGCATGGCGTATTATGTACCTCACATTTTTAAAACTGTGGTCATTGTTAGCCCTTGGCTTTAAACAAACAAAGTTTTGAATGTGGTTTTCGCGACGTCCAAGAAATACAACAGTTCACTGAAACAATATAATACAACTCCACCTGGCGTAAATGTGGGGGGGGGGATATATCCCCCACTATTCGAGGAGGGGGGAATAGCCTGTACAATCATCCCCCCACTTTTCAAGAAAACAATATTTTTTTTAAATTAATTAATCATTGATAAAATTGCTATATAGAGAGAATTTCTCCTGAAATGACTTTAAAATACGTAAGGTCATTTAATGTTAATTCTAAAAAAACTCAAAATCTCCCGCTCGGTCGCTTCGCTCCCTCGCTTGCACTTTTACCTCATATTTGAAAATTTTAGCCCCGGAAAATTCCTGCGTATGTCTTTGTTTTAAAGGTAGTCTCCACTGCATGATGGTATAGTAATAACCAATCATTTTGAAAATGTGTAGTCTCTCCAACTTTTAAAATATATTTAGTTAAAACGTTGGGTTTGAGTGTAGTATTATATTTGCAGACAGAGACTAGCAATCTCAACTGCCCGAATTGCATTGTCGTAAATTGGGAGGAGGGGATTGGGGGATATATCCCACCATTTTTCGGGAAGGGGGATGATCTGTACTAATAAATAAACCACCACTTTTAAATAAACAAATATTTTGTGTTTATTCAATTAGTAATTTTAATAACATTTATAAAATTTTAAAATGCTAAAGATATTGTTATCCGAATATCCCGATGTTTCCGAATTTATGCATATATTGCAACATCTCTCATTCATGTTCATTACTAAAGTGTTTTCCATCGGTCCAAAATGGGCATTATAACCCTATCCCTATTTAGTGCACATATAACGCAAAATGTATAGACCTAAGGAAACATCGTATTATCATCAAAATGTAGACAACAAACTCAGGTCACGTGAGGACATACAAGGAGTCCACCCAAGACTGTACAGCATTTATCAAGATGACAGTCTAATACATCTTGGTCATTATTTTTTTGCTTTTTGCTTTTGCTGAGTTTTACAACTCTTTAGAGATTTTTTAGGATTATTCAAAATCATGCGATGTGTGGGATGTGTTCCCAGTATTCCAGGAATTTGGGTATCCACTGCCCTTTTTACTTCTCATAAAACCCTAAAAACATTTCCTTTCTACAATCTTTTTCTGTTTGACAATTTTGAATCATTTGCATCAAAATGATCCCTGAGAATGAGTGACTCTTTTTATTTCCACAGTCGGTTTGTTTTCACTTTCTTTTCAGATAAAAAACAATTGTAAATTTTTCCACCTCTGATAAGCCTCACCTGTGACAATGGCCATTATTCACATTTCAGATGCACCCGTTCTAATTTAACTGCCGCTACCGCGTGTAAAATGCTCCCTTTCCCTTTTTAATTTGTGCCCTGAATTTGAAACGACTTAGAGCAACTTACTTTAATTTCTAAGGCTGACTCGCTACGCTCGCTCGCATTAATATTTGATCGAAGGGGTAGGGTCCATGGTCTTTTCAAGTCTCTGAATCTGAGACATTTCAGAAACGTTTTCCCCTTTTATAAGATGTTATTGGACACCATGCAGTCTCACAGATCCTAATTTTTCTCTCGCTCGCTTCGCTCGCTCGCATATTGATATAGTCCATATGAAAACCAAACTGCAAAAAATTGATAATATGGCATTTACTGCTTTTATATTACAGCAAAAGATCGAGAAACATTACATGAAAGGTCTAAAATGTAATCACAATAAAAACTCTATGTCAGTTTTTAGGGGAAGTGGTATATTTTGCACGTTGTAGGTGTACCCTTTTAAAGAAATGGTCCTTGGTTTGGGGTGTCCCCAAAATTTGGAAATTTCATCGATCACCCCCCCCCACTCCTCGGACCGAATTTACGCCCATGTCTCCGAAACGATGGCAACGATGATGATGATGAGATAACGATGATGATGATGATATTGATGATGATGATGATGATGATGATGATAATGTTCTTAAAAGTGATGGTTATGATACAAATTACAATGGTGATAATTATGGTAATAATGATGATGACAGTGACTGTGATTATGATGATGGTGATGATGAAGCTGATGATATGATGGTGATGATAAGGAGGCGGAGAAGGAGGGGAGGAGGTGTATGATGTTTCTTTTGAATATCATTACGATAAAATCTGGGTAAATGACATTTATGATTGCAATTACATATGCTACAGGCCTAATACAATAATTCAACGGAACTTTATCCAACGGGCGACATTATATTTTCATGAACACTATCCCGTCTGAATAAGAGAATGAAGCATATACTTGTATAGTCTAGTCCTACCAGGGGTGACGTCACAGGGGGCGGCAGCCCCCTCAAATTTATAAAAATCAAAATTATCAAATTTATGAAAATCGTGGGGTTTTCGTAGTGTAATTCCTGAAAGTTACGTCGTTTTGACATGTTTGCCCCAGTTTTCACCCTCCCTGAGATTTTACGCCGTGCCGACGCCGTGCCGCCCCTGAAGACTAACTATCGGCCTGATCACAAGACAGTCTCGTTTCACGAGTGGTGACATAATTACTTCGGTGACCAATAACAACGACGTTCACTGAGCGACTACAGACTTGCGCGCAGGTGGTTTTCCACGTCGGGAAGAATCGAAACGTATCGATCTTTTTTATTGACAGGCAGGAAAAGTTCAATACCTCTCGTTTTGCATGACAAAAGACCGTCTCGCTTAAAGCTGTCACTATTCTATACCCCACCCCACAACAAATAGATTCTACAACCTACTTTTATACAGCACGTTGTGCATGGAGCCTACAACGTTCTATGTAAGCCTATTATGGCGTGAGGATTTCCGTAGAGCTCTTATTGTATGCGGGAGAAAGTTCGGCCTGCATGTTTTGTAAGAGAATGAGATAGCAAAATACGTTCACCACGCAGTGAAACTAGCGCTCTCTCTCCCAACACGAAAACGGTGACTTTCGAAGCTCTGCGACTTCCACTTTAGATTACATCTGATTTTTATTCCGAAGGTAAGTGCCAGCATTATTAAATTGAAATGTTAATTTGGTTTACAGTTTCAATTTATTTTAATTAGGTATGGACGAACTATCGATGTCTATGCTGCACGAACATGTATAGGCCTACATAAGTAATAATGTCAATACACGTATTTTATATGAAAAATTCACACCTATATTACAACTTCCAGTTCCGAAATTCGCTATCACTGTTATTGCTATTTAATGCTTTTCCGTAGTACATTCCTTGATATATATTTCGTATATACTGTATGATGTTTTACATTTATGGTTTCGTTTTGCTACTAATAGCGTGTATTACTGCAAAAATAGATGTTGCGTAACGAGTTCGCAAAAGTGTGTGTTGTGTTGTGTATCATAGTGTGGGGTAAGATGCACACTGTTTATACAGCAATTAGCCTAAATACGAGTAAAATGCATCGTATTAATAATGTAATGAATGACGAGTTGTGTATTTATATTCATAATAATTATGTTCTCTTCTTCTATTTTTTTTCTTTTCTTCTTCTTCTTCTTCTTCTTCTTTTCTTCTTCTTCTTCTTCTTCTTTTCTTCTTTCTTCTTTCTTCTCTTCTTCTTCTTCTTCTTACTTGACTCTTCTTCTAATTATCACCTCACCGTGATGATTAGTGATGTAATGAGGCAACTTATTATTATTATTATTATTATTATTTATTATTATTATTTTTTTTTTGGGGGGGGGGGTCATGAACGAATACATATTTTCCAATAATTGTTTCCAAGTGTTACTAATAACAGTTACAAATGATCATGGGAGAATATCGTCATTATGGAATATGTAATTTACAAGCTTTGCATCAATTCATGAAGGCAAAAAAGTACAATTTATCATTATAGTCTGTTTGTACCATGAACAAAATTTGGGGTCAAGTGACCCCAAACCCCCATTATGACGTCAGTGATGATAATGCCGATAATGATATTGTAAGCGTGTATAATACCACAAGCTATACATTATATTCTAAACGCCAAATCAACTTATCAAAATTATACAGGATGCATAATCGTATATCTTTCAAAGGGGAGATACACTGCAACAATGTATCTCTCCTTCACAATCAATACACTGTACTATTAGTTACCAAGTACATTAACAAAATTATATTTAACAAAATGAAAAATTCATTTCGTCCTCAAAAGGCTATGCATTAAACATTCTGCCTTCTTTACAGAATCGTATAAACAGATTTAACCGACATTTAACTGGATTTCACCAACTCATTAATTGGTTTCACAACTACTAATTGCCTTTATTTTATTCAATTTAGGCCTAAGTTGCCTTCAATACTAGAAGCTTGTCATGTGGCCCGGGAGGAGAGACGTTGGCGGCAGCTGATCGAGGGCGATGTCGGCCCCGACCGTGTCGGTGGCCGTGCCTACGCCACCAGTGCATCAGGTTCAAGTCGTGTCCGCTCGACAACAGCGGCAGCGGCGTAACATCGTCATCGCTATCGGAGCGTTCCTCCTGGCCGCTGGCCTGGCGATTTCCGCCCTGACGGGGATATGGTGGATCGGGACCTTCGTCTGTCTGCCCGGGATACTTCTGATAACTTCGGGTTTACTGCTCCACTACAAACGCGGCTGGGGATGGGGCGGCAACCAGTCGTCGTGCGTCTCGAGATGGGAAGGCGGCGCCACCACCTCCACATGCCCGCAAAGTCAGGGGCGTTTCACCAGCAACACCGTAACTACACGATCACAGACATCGCTGGTCGTGGAATCGTCGTACCGACATCAAACCACCTCGAGGGCCACTCGGACATCCAGCAACCAGCATCACAGCTCCGGAAATTTCTCATCTTCGAGCAACACGTGGGTCCAACAGGGCGGAACGTGTCACCATGGCAACTGGATGACTGATAGTGGGACATCTTACCAATCTCAGAGTAACGCCGGGATGGCTCAGGGACAGTCACGGTTTAGCGGTTATACAGTACCACTTCAGTAAGTTCTTGCATTGTACTTTTAGAAATTATGCCAATCGCATTATCTCCATCCCAAATGTGAATCATTTGAGTGACATCCAGTTCTTGAAAAGCCCAATCCACGATGAAATTAACGTTAATTTAAGAAATTTCTCTCGAAGAAAACTTGTCAAACTCAAAGTCAGGCTGACAAGAAAACAAAATACAGGTGTAAGTTTATCCAGTCTAAATAATGAAAAGGATACGGCTTAGTTTGAATAAACTAACATTATTAAACTAAAATGACTAAAATTAAAAGTTACTGTTCTTCTGCAGTTATTGCATAAGTCTTGTGATTGCACGATACATGTATGATTGATGAATATGACGGAGGTGCCAGTACATTTGGACTAGTATCGATTGTGTCAATACTTCCCAAGGTTGAATCGTATCGAAAGTATACTTTTGAAAATAAGGGAAATATGACTTCTCTCAAAGCAACAGTATATAACAACAAAATCGTGCACTATCATTTTGGTTGTTGGAAAAGACATGTAACAGTCAATAAGCGAAATCGTAATTACAGTTTTTGCGTTAGATATGCAGAACAAACTTCATTTTGCACCATGATTTAAGCACTGAAATTAAAAGTGGCTCTTTACCAAAAAGCTGGAAGTATTACATCCCGGAATTATTGAAAATCATGCCAATTCTTAACATTCCAGTTATTTCATTCAACTTACTAATTATTACCTTTCTTTACTTTTATTTCATTCCAGAAGCAGCAGTTCAACTGGCCGACAAACTCATATTGGAGGATATACCGTCCCCCCTGCCTCGAGCGAACAAAATTTTATTGGAGGATTCACCGAGCCGCCTGACTTACCGCCCTCTTATGACGAAGCCACGAAGTACGCGAAGAGATAATACGTGCCAATAATCAGTCGATATTTTATATAGCCTACCAAATAATTTTATACATATTTATTTCATTTGATTCATTATTGAGTTACATGAAGCTTCTTTTTAAGTTATCTCAATGCTCCATGGATATGCCTTAACCAATTTTACAATTAGCCTACACCGTCATTAGTGTAATTTCGACTTAATTCAAGAAATTGTCTTCAAACTTGGTAACGTTATTATGATTGGCAAGTGCAAAATACATACTCCGTCCGGGATTTCGTCACACACATTTCCAACACTTCCAAAAATATGACATCTAGAAAGTGTAGTCACTCCTTGGCCCTTTTAAATGTTGAAATAACATTTCAGTTTTTAGAGTGAAGCATTTTATGTAAAATTAAAGTATTTTTCAGTAATGTAAATCATACCCTTCGCGATATTTGTCCGCGTATCATTAAGCAAAGACCGGCTGCAGTCAAGACTAGTCTCGCGACCAAGTTTTCCTTGTCTCGGTCCTGGTCTTGATCCTAAGACCTAATACTAAACAAACAAAATCGTCACCTTAACTGTTGTCTTGAAGGAGCTATTGTTACAATAAATATCAAGAAGGTTTGATGTTTTTTAAAAAAACACGCTATCCATGAATTTATTTATTTAAATCCACTTGATCAAAGAATGTGCATATTTGTAATTTCGTATTTCTCTAAATCTTAATCCAATTTTGATTCAGTACGACATGGAAAGAAACTGACCAGTCTTCTGATGTCTGTTTCATACAGTCTGTCTCAGAATGGAGACCTGATGACGTCATCTCGTTAAAGCCCATCCGGGTCAAGAGGTGATTGAATGCTTTGACCTTTGAAACAGATTTCAAGAAAACAGATTTCTGCCATATTAGTCTTTGTTTCTTGATGTAATATAAGTATGTGATGATGCCATTTAGCCAACAGTAGTGTAAATAAAATAGCTGTTGTTATATGAAGATAATACGTCTGTGGTCTATTAATTTGATTTATTCATTTCTTCTGTGTGTATTGTTTTCCGAATCAATTGAAACGATAAACTAAAGAAGATTAAACATTTAAGGTGACATGACATAATATACTCAGGAGACAATTGCAATAATGACCTCCATAGACAAAGGTTTGGAGTTAGGTTAGGTGCACCCTCCCTCCCCCATCCTACCACTGATGCAGAGGGGTCCCCCCGCCAGCAAAAGAAAATTTCATCTTTATTTCTGCTTTCAACAGCTGAATTTCTAAACTTAAGTTCCACCTAAACAAGATGTGCACCTCCCCGTGCCATTTTTGTTCCACCTCCCCGTGCCATTTTTGTTCCATCTCCCCAAGATGTGAACCTTCCAAACCAGTCTGCGCCTTTGTACAGAATAAGGTGAAGATTATGTATTGTGTTACGGTTGGGGTTAATATTTGGGTCAGGTTCAACATTAATACTTTACCCGAATTCATTTGCCTTCGATAAGGGGGGGGGGTCAAAGGAAACCATTACTTGGCTCCCTCTCTCCCTCTCCCTCTGATGAATTTAGGGAGTTTGATCAGTACTCCTGAACTGACCCGACAAAATTTCATACACCCTTGGATTGTGCCAACAAACTTTCAATGAACC
>JZLH01S0437947.1:18053-33608 GCA_001188425.1 Eucidaris tribuloides
GGATGCAGGCACATTGGTAGAGAAACCACATATACATGAAAGTCGAATCGGCCAAATCAGAAATATCTTCCTTACCAACAAAATATCGCTGAAAATTATCCCAGTGGTGGAAACATATTTTTTGGTTTCATCAGATATGATGGCATTTGTTTGTTTGAATGCGGTCTAGGGTTAACCCTAACCGTAACCCTAACCTAACAGCCTAACCATAAAAACCTCTAACCCTAACCGTAACGCTAACCCTAGAAAATGACAAAGATCTCTTACTAAATCTACTTTCCCAGTGGGTGCTAAAACATATTTTTCTTTTCATAAGATGTAATATCACCGAGTTTTTATTTTTGCTGTCTGCTAATCTTCAATTTAATGTTCTCAGATGCAAGCATATATGGTTAGAAAACACAATATACATGAGAAAGTCGAAGATCGGCAAATCACAAAAATATCGTCTAGCAATGACAATATCTCGCTGAAAATCTACTCTCCATCGTGTTTGTTAAACAGTATTTTTCGTGTTCATCAGATTACGGATCAAGTGAGAAATAGTATAGCATTCGTCCCGTTTGTTTGGAATGCGGTCTAGTGGTTAACCTATAACGCCTAACCGTAACTTTAACCCTAACCCTAACCCTAACCTGAACCCTAACCCTACCCATAACTCTTAACCTAACCTAACGCTTAGACCTAGAGAAATGACAATATCTTTGCTATAAATTACCCCACGTGCAGTGGGCGACTGTCTGATCTTGTCCTTTTGCCTTCGTATCTTAAAGATTATTTTTTCGTTTCGATCATGATAGTAAGTCGTTTATTCTTTATTATGTTAGTAAGAAGGCTGTTCACCGAGTAGAGTCGATTATTTTCATTGCTGGCGCTACGGTGCTAATCTTCAACTTTTTACTCGGGTGGATATACTCGTTGCTACTAGCGCGATGTCAGGTACGCCTCTGCATGCCAAGAACAACTCTCTCCAAAGCACACACTATATTGCTGATCCCGTAGGAAATTACAACATGTGCACAATACGTGTACGACTTCATGAACTAACATAGCTCGTTCAACCTCCGTCACGAAACCAAATCCGATTCGGCTTAATTTACAGCAGGTAGTAATTAATTATGAAATATAGTGACTAACACTTATGCTTTTCACCTGATAACTATTTAAAAGCTAGCATGCAAATGTTTATTGGGCTGGAAGTTATCTGAATCCATGACATTACGATCTGAAATTATTCTACTAGTTCCACCTCCCTATGATGTGCACCTCCCCATGTCACTTTAGTTCCACCTCTCCAAGATGTGCACCTCCCCGTGCCCAAACCAGCCTACGCCCTTGTCTCTACACTCGCTCAAAAATTTTCTGCTAAATCCAGATCTATGTATAAGATTCCAGAAAACAGAAAATTGCATTAGTGCTGGAATTATGTCCAGTTTTTGTCTGTGAGTGTGTGTGCGTGCGCGCAAGCTGCGATTTCCTCGTGCGACATGATACGCCACTATGTGTATTTGTGTACGTGCATCTGTGTGTGCGTGGGTATATGTGTGTGCATAAGTGTGTCTATGTGTCTGTGTGTACCTGTGTGCGAATGTGTGTTTGTGTCATTGTGTTTGTATGTTTACGGTATGTGTGCGTGTGCGTGTGCGTGTGTGTGTGTGTGTGTGTTTAATGGTTCAGATCCCCCCCCAAAAAAAGTAAGGGACAATGACGTCTCCCTCAATGCCCCCCCCCCTCCTGGTCTTGCACTGCTCACAAATCAGTATTAACTCGAGATAATGAAAATCAGTACTTGCTTCCCCTCTGTTTTGCATGTTTATTGGCTTGCTTGAACCAGGGAACTGCAATCTCGTCGTGGATAAAAAAAGGAAAAGAAAGAAAGAAAGAAAGAAAAAACTGAAGTTGCAGCTCGACGACGTCACGACGAATCATGCGGGGACCGATTCCGGAGTAAAGGCTGTAGATAACGTCATACATACATACCCGTGATAAAGTTGATTGTATATGCGTAAACAAATCCAAGTATAGTGTTGGTTGATCAGACAACTTTTTCGTCAATCGTTCACAGAGTATCCTATTGTCACCCCAGACACCAGAGAACAACGTCAAACCCCCTGAAATTGTTTATAGTGACAAACATGATGGTTTAATTACCAGAAAACACATAGCGGTATGTAAAATGTTATGGTTCCACCACCCACCCCCAACAGTTTACATTTTGAGTACTATTTTCTCAAAAATGGGAGAGTTTCAGAGTGAGCAATTTTCAGGACATTGATAGATCATTTGGGACTATTTAAACAAAACATAATTACAAAGAATTTCATTTTCACCATTTACCGAAACTATACTTGGGCTTTAACCCTATGTTAATGGGGTGGGGTGGGGGTCAAAGTGTCCCCTCGACGAATTTCGCAACCATTCCGCTGCGCAATGTTTTGACCGCGTTTGCCGACTTTTTGCTTTCAAGTCTTGTGCATCTTTTAAGACAATTTTCGCAAAAAATCGGACATACCGTTTCGACACTGTGCGACTTTTTATACATGCATGTCAGCCCCAAAATGACTAAACACGTAATTTCGTCAATGCAAATTGTGTGTTTTCATTTAACTCCTAATTTCACTTTCAATGGCTGCAGTTATTTTGTTTCAGCATAAATATGCTTCAACAAGTATCTGCAACAAAGTTTGCGGAAAAAACAAAAACAAACGGTCGAAAAAACAAAGAAATACATAAAAATTCACGAAACAATGAAATACATACGAAATTAATTTTGATGCGCCAATTTTGTGTAGATAATTGTTAGAAATGTCAGACAGAATATACTTCCACCAAAATTTGCATTCTACTAGCTTTTTAAATGAGTTATAGGTGAAAACATAAGTTTATGCACTTATTTGCATAATTAATTACTTTAAAAATTAAAACATACATGTTTAAAAATATGCACAGTCTTATAGTTTACATCCGGCTCTATATTCATGCAAATTTTCGCGGCGATCGCGCGATCTGAGGCCAAGATCTGAAGGGGTGGAATGTCAAATTGGCTTCCACCCCCATTACAATCTGGTCTGAAATAGAGTCAAAACAAAATGTGGAGTACGTATTGGAACCAGAGACTATTATAGCAGCAGGACCAGGGAGGCTCACAACTCCCTGGTAGACCCTATACGATTTACTGCACAAACTACGAATCTACTCCGCTCGAGCGTGGTCTATTCATGTGTTTGTCCTCTATCATGGTCTATTTATAGACTCCGTTATTTCCTCGATTGTTAGACGATAATTATCTTTATTAGACAGCATCGGACATTGTCCCTGATTACACGTGCATAGCACCACTGAGCTTTGTTAATGCTATGCAACATCAGTCCTGGTCCCGGGCGGACAGGGATACATTGACTTACTGACATTCATTCGTACATCACACTGCACCTCTCCAACCACAAACCACATTGGGCGTAGCAAGGTAAGCGAGAGTAACTGCTTCTTTTTTCATTTCACATTTTGGATTATATGAAATTCAGTTGTATTATTCGTGTGGATATCGAAGGAAAGCCCCCCGATAGCCCATGTGTTAGTGTTCAATCAAATCATTTACATTTAGTAGAAGTAGTAGTAGTAGTAGTAGTAGTAGTAGTAGACGTAGTAGTAGTAGTAGTAGTAGTAGTAGTAGTAGTAGTAGTAGTAGTAGTAGTAGTAGGAGGAGGAGTAGTAGTAGTAGTAGTAGTAGTAGTAGTAGTAGTAGTAGTAGTAGTAGTAGGAGTAGTAGTAGTAGTAGAGTAGTAGTAGTAGTAGTAGTAGTAGTAGTAGTAGTAGTAGTAGTAGTAGTAGTCCTTAAACAATATCTGACTAACTTCGGAGAGTTTGATAACAATTTTAGAAAACTATATTCAAGACTGAATGCTAAAAATATGGACGAAAAATATATATTTATAAACAATAAAATACCTATCTGTGATTATTTCAGGAATTTCTGAAGGTATGGCTCCACGTGTTGCACTGATAACCGGTTGCTCATGGCATTGGGATGGTCACGGCCATCAAACTCGCCCATGATGCGGACAAGTCGTGCTCAAGTTCATATGATTTATGAACAACAAAGTTTGAACAGATGTTGAACGAAGAGAATGAGGAGCAAATTTGCTATTTTGTAAAACATTTTGACACCAAACCGTATTTACGAAGACGATTTCATAAGATTATAAAATCGGCCAGGTAAAAGTATGGATGAAAAATATGTATGTATAAACCAAAAAAATATCTTTCTGTGATTATTTTCAGGGATTTCTTAAAGCATGGCTCCACGTGTCGCACTGATAACAGGTTGCTCATCGGGCATCGGGATGGTCACGGCCGTCAAGCTCGCCCAAGATGCGGACAAGTCGTACCTGGTATACGCCACCATGAGGAATCTGGCCAAACGCGCAGACCTCGAGGAGGCGGCTGGTACCGCCCTCAACGACACGCTCTTCGTCAGGGAACTGGATATCAGGAAAGAAGACCAAATCGTGAAGGTTGTTAAAGAGTTGATGGACAGACACGGCCGGGTAGACGTCCTCGGTAAGTCTGAAATTTCATCAACCCTTTCGATCCTGTAGTCCTAAGTGAATCCAAAGTTTAAAGTAAATGACATGATTGGGGGGTAGTCCTCAACTTGGGCTGAAACTTCTCTAGAATCAAGTAAACTATGCAAGGATTCTCCTGTGAAAATCTTGAAGTCAAACGTTGACTCATTCTAAAATAAACAATGCCAATATCACTCGTAGCACGGAAACCTGCTGTGTGGCTCTCTATTGGGCTTATTTTATCGTCCCCGGAAAAAATTAAGATACTCCTATGTTTATGCTTGATTCTCCTTAAGTAAGCAAATTGCAGACAAATCCTCCCAGGTGGGAGATCCACTCCTGCTAGTGTATAGTTGGTATATATTTCAACTCATTTGGTTCTTGAGGCATTTTCAAGTGTTCCCAATCATGTCGCTAACCTTAAAGGAGGTCTGTGACTCTTTAAGTAATGGGACTATGGGGGTTGTCTCCAGGGTAATCAGTTTAGTGGCCACTACAGACAGGTTGGCTGCTATAGAGAGGTGGCCGCTGAGACAGGTTTAACTGTACGTTAACATTGTGGAAGCCATTTATTAAAAAAAACCTGTCAAACTTTGATAGTTTTGATAATTATCAGACCTACATGATAGTGTTTGAAGGACAAATATATACCAGAGAACGCTAAACTTTAAACAGTTATGATGCCACTAGCAAAATACGTACAGATGGATATCGGTATATGATTATGGGGACAAAAAAATCTATAACGCAGCAGAAAAGTACGGTAGAACGATTGCCCATTGATCATCACTTAAAAACAAAACACCCCATAGTCATTTTGAGTTGCATTTTTTTCATTGCTGCATTTTTAGACTTTACCAGAGATACTGTAAGGAGGAACACTTTGTAGCTCAGATTGTTTTTCTTATTTTTTTAACTGGATACTTTTTTAAACAATGCCTCTATAAAGCAGCGGAGTACTGGTGAGGCTATGGATGATAAAAGTGTGTGGCGATGTAAAAGTATGAACAAGTTTTACGGCTAAATATTTCAAAATTTTAAAACCTCTGGCTCTTATTATCTCTCTTTATCCAGTAAATAATGCAGCTTATGGCGGTTTTGGTACATTCGAAGATCTGTCGATGGAATACATGAAGAATCTGTTTGAGACAAACTTTTTTCGGAACCGACGAGAATGACACAGGAAGTGATTCCCATCATGAAACGTCAGAGGTCAGGTCGTATCATCAACGTCAGCAGTATCGCTGGAATGGCTGGTAAGTAACGAATCAGAAAGCGTCTTTCTAGCTTGGAGGTTCCATGACGGTAATGACATGGCAATTTCTTAACAACAGAAAATGCTCCTCTTTTGCGCAGAAATACGAGCTAATTATAGGCACTGATCGATGCCACATACTGACCTCACGCCGCACTGTGTACAGCGTGTCTATTGTTTACATTCACACTCGAACGCATAATGATAAAGGCTGCGAAGACTTCTGACTGAGAGAAAATGGTGTCTGTGATTGGTTTTTGCCAATTCCGCGGGCCTTCTCCTAGCCAATAGAATTTGATTTTTACATTTTTAGAAACCTCAGACTTCCCACTACAAACACTTATCGTCAATTATATTAATATATAGCGCACTTTCATTTTATGAAGAGGCAAAGTCAGAAAAAATGAGAAAAACGGGGATCTTCCACGATATTTTTTTTTACCAAAAAGGAAGTTTTTAGACTCAATTCCGCGGGTCATAACATTGACTTCGGTCACATATTTTGATCTAACCTTAAAGAGAAACCTTTGATTATCATAAATCTCGTGTCAATAGTATATAAAGCTTGTAGATTTGTTACAATGGCAAAAAAATGTGTCAAAAACGACGGTTTTAGTTCCAGTTTACCATTGTGTTGCAAAACTCTAGACCATAAAGAAAGTAAAAGATCGCTCAGAAATTGATATGTTGCTCCAGCGACCATCGCTCCGACGATTATATCATACCAGGGGCGTCGATCCATTTTCCGGAAGGGGAGGGGAGAAAGTAAGAATGTCGAACATTATCGGTGCACCAAATCCAATATAGGCCTATCATTTTGCAAATTACAATTTGTGTATGTTCAGTATTTCTATGTTAAAAGGGAATAAAACCCAGGCATCTTACTGAATTCAGAGAGTACAGAACAATACAAGATGGAAAATAGTGAAAGTTTGAGCAAAGTTGGTTGAACGGTTCAAGAGTTATGATTGTTCAAAGATTATTTAATCCTTGTTATGGAGGATCCTTAAATTGGCAACTCTACCCATTTTTCAGATGAAAGTGTGGAGAACTTTTCATTGGATTTGTACACAAATTTTCAATAATTTGCAGTTTTCTGAAGTGTCAGTTAAGAAAGTAACTAAATTCTTTAAGAAAAACACGTAGAATCAGTTTTGCTAGGACATCTTGTACAACAAGCAAGAGCAAATCAGATATTTGATAAAAAGTGAGAATAAGTGAAAATTTGTATACAAAACCAATGGAAAGTTCTCCACACTTTCATCTAAAAATCTGGTAGAGATGCCAATTTAAGGATCCTCCATAACAAGGATTAAAGATTGTGTCAGGGATGTGCAAGTCCATTACTTCCCTTCATTATCAATACCAAACGGTAGTATAGTACTTACAAATGGTATGTTGAAAGTCTGAGATCCATACGTCATGAATTTGTTGTTTTATGAGAAAAACTAATAACGACATGTTACCAGAATGTTGTTCTTTCCGTGAGTTTCAGTTTTGCTCAAACTGCCAATCGCGGTTACTGTGTACCGTCGCAAGACCAGCGGAGCGCACACGCCGCACAGTGATTGGCTAAACGGCTAACCCCCGTGCGACCATTGGCTAACGGCTGATCGGACAATTTTGGAACGACACGTGCACGTTTGATGTCGCGGATTTTTTGAAATTGCTCCTGAATAATTTGAAAAAAAGAGTGAAGTTTGACCGTCCGAGTTGATTCACCAAAACTCATATTTTACTCCCAAGTCGTCTATGCAGAGGTGTTAGTTGTATATTAATCTTCACATGGAGTTATGATTCAGCTGAGTTTCAGTCAGTGTAGATGTTTTTGACGTGGCAATCAATGACACAATCTTTAAATAAACTTTGAACAATCATAACGTCGTGTGAACCGGTTCAACCAATTGTGTTGTCAACGTTTCACGTAATGTGTTCGTTCTTGTATTGTTCTGTATATCTTTGAACTGCAGGAAGATGTCTGGTTCATATCCACGTGTGTAAGTTAATGTGTTTGCAAAAGCGTCGTTTCACTGCTTTTATATGTATCTCTAGATTAGTGTTTTATGAATTTTGTCAGTGTAAATTAGTTTCATATACTAACCAAAACCATAACAAGAACTTGAAACCCAATAGAAATCCATGTAACGTTCACACGTTTTGTCTTCTGAAGTAGTGTACCAGATCAACGTGTAGCAGTTTGTGTATTTCACTGTAAACCTGTTGGTCCTACATGTATAATCGCACTAGTCAAGTTTAGTGAACACGGATTTGGATGGGTTGTGTATTATAAACAACATTGACGCGAAAAAGTGTTGAATTGAAATGTGTGGTTAGTTAACACCGTTGCTTTCAATATCGGTTGGTTAAATGGTACTGTATATTTCTTGAGCGAGTGTGTGATAATTCAAGTGTCAGGCCTATCAATAGTTAAAACCCTGTTGGAAAAGTGAGTTTGAGTACATTAGTTTTATGTACGTTCATGAAATATAGGCTAGCGCGAAAGGGGGAGAGTAAGTGTATGTGATGTTTCAAAGTGCAAGAAGTAAAGTAAAGTGTCAAGTCAGGTCAACTGAAAAAATATTAATTAAGTAAGTAAAAAGTAAAGTAAAGTAAATAAGTAATAAATAAATAAATAATATAAATAAAGTACATTCATACAGTCATACAGTACATAGTGGGTCAGGAAGGTACGTTCAGTTCAAGTTGATTCTAGTACGTGTCCATGTGTTGTTCGTTGTACAAATACCTGTACCAATATGTTGTAATCGATTTTTAATTTCAGGAGTACCTTTCAACGAAATCTACTGTGCAACGAAATACGCTCTTCAAGGTCTGACCGAATGTTTATATCCACAGTTACGTCATTTTGGAGTCTGGTGAGTTTCCGTAATGAGGCAACAGGCTATTTGGCAAATTACTTGACAGAAAATTTGTGCTACGATTATGCTATCGGAGAAAATGAATTCTGTTCACCCCCTTTCACACACAAACTACGATTTGTTTGGTAATTTGATTTTTCTATAACAGTTTGTTTCTTTGTTTGTTTTTTGAAAATGTTTCATTTCTTTGTATTTTATGTTATTATTGTCGTAACAATAACATAAATAACAAGTTATGATTCTCATAAATTGCAGGCATTAATTCAAATTACAAAAATATAACACACAATATATTTGCCTTATACAAAGTAAACTAAGAACGATACGAGAAATAATATGAGGTGTACTTTGGATGCAAGAGGAAGCCGTTGTAATACGATCTTGATTAGACAGACAACCAATAAACGCTTTTATTGTAGTATTTAATTTTTTACAAGAATATTCAAATGAATACTAAAATATTTCTAAGGGATATAGAAGTAAGTCCAGTTTTAGATTACAACTTATTACGCTGTTCAAGAAAATAAAACATGAAAGGAAAGGGCTGTGCGTGATTGTGCAGATGATGAGAACAGATTTACAATTAAGAGTTGTTTCGGTCATGTAACATATCTATGTACGACTGTAAACTAATTCAAAACTGGCGACGACAAAATATGTGATGTTCCTTTGACAGTATAGACGAAAGGACTTATGATGATTGAACATTCATGGAACCATGGTGGGGTAGATGTAAGACCATCGTAAAAGATTATCAGAAGGATTTTATTAATATTAATGAGCCCCCAGATCGTGGGAAATTCGTGGTCCTACATGTATCGTCACACAGTGGTAGTACATTGAACTTAAAGGCAGGGCATCTCTTTTACATGTCTAAAACTTAACATTGTGTAAATACAATAGCATTTAGAAGAAAATATCATCTGGGAACCTTTAGCAAAATATAGGAGTTAGAAACTCAGTTTTAGTGGAATTATAGTGACCGTTAGACTCTGATTTGAATTTTTTCTCTCGAGAAAAAAATTCCTACCATAGAACGTACACTAAACAGCTTTTGTTTTTCTTTCGCATTTTTCAAATTCTAGGTAATAACTGACCACCAGATTTCACAGAGATACCCTTCATCAATAGCGTAAGGGCATGGGTTATCAAAAATGTCAAAAATCATGAACCTCTTTAAAACGAACTTTGTAACTTTGGTGATATTAGGGTTCGCCGATTTTTTTTTTTTGAAGATTTATTTTGGGGGAAGGGTTGATTTAATCGTGATTTGATTAATATCACTGATTTTTTTAAAATCATGATTTAAATCTTTATATCGACAAGCCCAGGTGATATCAAGGTCAAGCCTCTCCCCTGCTCACGTAAGGGGGGGGGGGCGATATGACAGGTATTCAAGGTTTTTTTCTTGACTGTATTAAGATTATTTTCTCTATTATACCTACAGGATAAGTGGTATACAACCGGTCAGAGTAGCAACCAAAATATTGCTGCCTAATGTAAAGTGCTAACCAACTTCATGCGGCATAAGAAAATAAATGGCAGTGCAGAATCACAGAACACAATGCAGGCTAAAACAACATCGTTTTATTTGATAAAGAAACTTAATAACATTGAGGAAGATCTCCGTTTAAAATAATTGTCAAACTTTGTTTCCCAACAATATCTGAGATGTGTTTGAATGGACAAATAACGCCCTGGAACAAAAAGTTCAGGACAATTATGCTGTACCTTGTAATATGTCAGTAAATATTGGCTCATGAATTATTCATCGGGCCCGATGAAACAATTCTGCAACACAGCAGTACTATGGAGGAAAACTGGAATGGTCTCCTCAATGAAATTTTTTAAAGCACTTAATGATCATTTTGAACTTTAATTTTAGGGCTTCACTTTTTGACCTTATCAGAGACACTAGAAGCAGGGGAATCATGTAGCTCACATTTTTTTTTCATTTGAAAATATTGTTATATGATACCTTTAAGTATCAGCTTCATCAGCATAATCATCATCCTTCTCCGTTATCTTTATTTCTTCTTCATTATCTTCATTTCTTCTTTATCTCAATCTTCATTTCTTTTATTTCTCTCAATTTCTTCGTCTTTTTATTTTCATTTCTTCTTCATCATCGTCATTTCTTCTTCTTTATATCTTCATCTCTCTTTCTTCTTCATGTTTATCTTTACTTCTTCTCTTTATTTCTTCATCTCTTTTTCTTTTTCATGCTTATCTTCACTTCTTCTTTATATCTTCATCTTTTTTTCTTCTTCGTCATGGCTTGAGTTTTTCTTTCTCTCTATCTCCATTTATTCTTCTTTTCTATCTTTATTTCTTCTCTTTCTTTTTTATCTTCATGTCTTCTTCTCCTTCTCCTCGTCCTCCTCCTTCTCCTTCTTTCCTCCTCTCCTCCTCCTCCTCCTTCTTCTTCTTCATCGTCATCATGATCATAATCATTATCATGATCGCTATCTTTATCATCAGCGTACCATTTTTACCTAAACAAGTAATGATTCGTCAATCTCAGAAAACCCTAAACAAGTATTTAAATCTGGAAATGTACCCTTTTCAAGTAAGCCTTCTTTTAAAAGTAAATCCCCTTTTCCTGATTTTGGCGATTTTGATACCCTTTTTACTGCACGCGCGTACATCGCCCTTCCGTAAAAACAACCCTTTTTATGCGTTATTTCCACATGTGCATGGTGTACACCTTGTAATGACACAGTCATTGTGACAGTGGCCGCCAGGGCTCACAATCCTAAGTTGATAGGGCGCATTTAAATGTTTTCCTAGTTATTGTAGAATAGCAAATCGCTCGTACAATGTTCAATCTGTTTTGAAGCATTTTGATTATGTCATGGTTCATATATTAATTTATATTTGTCAATGACATTCGGGAAGATGCAGAAATAAGTAAAAATAAATTAAGAAATCAATTATCATGATGAAATGATTTTTTTTTCACCAGATGATGGCAGCGTTCATGGGGGGAAATGGGTAAGCAGGTGACAAGCACCATGCAACAATCGGAAGATATTGCCGAGGTCATCTTAAGGTGTCTCGAAGCAGAAAAACCAGACTTGTATTACCCTACCAGTGATCTGACCCGGAAGCGGATGGAAGAGAAATACGTTGACCCGACTGGGGTTGCACCAACAGAGATGTGGTATCAAATGCTAACAGCGCCATCAACGCCTTGAGGCGAATCGCAACATGGTCGCACAGATAGAGTTATAAAAAGGTTTTATTTCATGTTTTATTGATTTTTATGATTTATAGTTACGCAAGAAATCAATGATAAAGTATAAGACAATCAAAGAAAAAGAAAAAGAAATAAAAATAAAGAGTGCAGCTCTTCAGTGGTATGTTTTCATCTCTACCAGGGCATACCCCAGCCTGAAAGAAATGATACCAGACTTTGCACACCCATAAAAACGGAAGGACATTACTAACTTGAAGCGACAAGCCTCAAAATGACTTTTGCTTCTGAGAACAATTTTCAACGGTACCGTCAATATGAAAAACACTCCATTCCGTCCATTTTCGTTGCTAATAAAAGAATAGTGAGATCAATACTGTTTCATGAACTGGAAAAGAATACGGTTTTTTATCTTTTCATTTCAGAAAGTACACTCCTGCTCATAATTATGGAATATTTTGTTGATACTTACGTTCTTTCTCCTATATTGTCCAAAATTTTCAAGATAAGTGTTTATTTCACAAAAACGCAGTATGTGAAGCAATTTTTGGATTTCATGAGATGACTAAAGTAACAACTAAAATATATATGAGCGCAATAACAATTATATATGTATTTTTTAAAAAATCCACCAAAATCATGAAAAAAGTATTAAATTATAGTTATTAAAAAAACAACACAAAAAACTGATAAATTTTGATCTAATGTCAATTATCATCAAATATACATCAGAATAGTCTATTACAAGTCTAATAACGCGCGTAACCACCACGTGACTCAACTACAACTCTGAATACTGCCATTTTTAAACACAGGTTTTAGCGTCGAGTCGGACGCTACAAAATGCTCAGCATTCCTAAAATACTTATATTATACTTGTTTCACGAGGGGTGAGCAAATATTAATCCCAGATGTATCCGTAGTAATACAAGAACATCACAGCTGTAAGAAATGTAATGGTGATGCAGTAATTGTAATTTGTTTGTACAGTGGAGTATATAACACTAACAAAATAATATATGACAAAATGATCCACGCTTTTTGCTAATATTGTGTTGAAACTTACACAAACATTTCCTTAAGTGTATAACACTGATGCCATTATAGTATTGCCTTTTGCAGCTCCTGGTATTGGGACGAAATTGGACAATTTTTCTTTACAACTTTAAAGTTTAATCATTATTTTCATGAATTGCGATATTAATATATTCATGTGTACGTATTATAATTATTTCATTCATAGTATCTTAATTGAGTGGAAGTTATATTGATAATGGTTTGTTGACAATTGGTGTTTTCTAATACCAAATTTATCGTAAATAAAGAAACCTATCTATATAGTTTTATGAGACGTCGTCTGATTATTAAAGGCATCGTATAAAAACTGTTTCCAGTTAAAAAAAAAATCTGAGCTACATGATTCCCCATGATACTCGTGTCTCTGATAAGGTCTAAAAATGAAGTCCTGAAAAAATTGCAGTTTAAAATGATCATTAAGTGCTTCTAAAAAGTGAAAATCATTAAGCTACCATTCCTGTTTTCTTCCATAGACTGCTGTCTAGCAGAATTTTCTATCAACTGAGATTTAATTCACGTGCCGATTTTGATCTGTACATATTTTATGAATGACCGCATAACTCTCTAAAGTTTTGTGTTCTCTGGGTGTTTATTTGTCCATCCAAACACTAACAGATATGTCAGATAGCAAAGTTTGACAATTTGTAAATAAGGCTTCCACAAAGTTATGTAGTGTCTTTAATCTGGAAATCACGGGACTTAATTGATAACATGGTGGAATCCCTGCCTGTTTAGACCGAAGGTCCTATAGATCGATGATTAGTATATGGTACCAAATACCACCAATGGACGGCGTATCCGATGGACAAAAATCACAAATCAAGGCTTAAAACCATTATTATCAGGTTGATGTGCGTACTGTGTAGCACAGCTAGTTCGATCTCTCTTCCTTCATTTTAATTCTATTCACACAAAAAACAACCTTATAACGCAAATTGTACACTGTAAAAACTACGGTGTCAAAAACAACACCAGTCGGTGTTCAGTGAGAAGACCGCACCCATCAGGTGTTAAAAATACACCATGGAGTTGAATATAACACCAAATATTGTTGATATAACAAAGAAAATGCGCTATAATAACACCAATGTGTGTTGAACTATCGCCATGAATTTAACACTCGTGTAAAATGCTTGGTGCGGTCTTCTCACAACACTGACTGGTGTAATTTTAACAACACTGTTTTTGCAGTGTAGACACACAAACTATATGGCCGTTATGTTCCGTCTATCGGTCCTTCGGTCTATCGTTCTGTAACAGGTAACATTGGGTGCTTTACAAGGACTTTAGATGTTTGATAGATCAAGGTCTTTAGACTTGTTCCAAACTATCATTCCTCGATCACGGAGAGGTATAAGGCGTATATTTCCATGCTGGATTGATATGGCAAGCCGAAATCACCATCTCAAGTTGTCCATTTAAAGAGATTAATATATTTTGTAAACGATAAACATATAAAAGACGAACACATTGAAAAGTTGAATAGCATAAACGGAATCTGTTGTCCATTCAAAGAGATGAATATAACGAAAAGACAAACCCAAATCAAATAGAAGAATAAACTAGACGAACTTATTAAAAAGATGAATATAATGAAATAGACAAAGATATTTAAGAAGATAAAATATATTGAACAGATTGACAAATCAAATGGACGAATATATTAAAAAGATTGAAAAAACATATTGGATGGATGAATATATTTGAAAGAATGAGCATGTCAAACTCATGAATATATTTGATTATCATATCATATTATATGAATGTACTTATTTTTGTAGCTATATAGGAAGCTGAATTTTCTTCTGGCCAACTCTCAGATTTCAATCTCAAAAACCATAAAACCACCGTTGCAAGATAAAGAGAAGAAAACGACGGGAAAATTAATTTCGACTCATCCGGTGAACACACGTCAGCACCGTCACCAAATTCTCCTCAACGACGGCGGGTATGACACCATTGCTTGACGCAGCCTTTGGCGTGCGATAGCAAGCTACCTAGCTGTGATTAACTCTTCTGAAGGAGTCGCAAGGAACTTTAATGTTTGCTGATTCGACTCTTCGCAGTTTTGACATTGACATCGCTCACTTCCCCGCAGTCAGCCACAGAAATCCAGTTTACCATCGTTACCAGTCTAGTTGTCTCTAAATCCTTTATGAGTGACGTCGAAATAATTTGATTTACTCCGAGCTAAAAAACTTTGCATTTTACAGTTTATGGTTCGGTACACTGTAAAAAAATACCGTATTTTTTTACGAGTAAATTACGGGAAACCGTAAAAATAATTACGGTTACTTTAGTGTAATTTTTACGGTTTACGATGAAAACCCATTGAAAATAAGCGTTTTACGGTGGAAAACCGGTAAAAATTACGGTAAACCGTAAAAATTACAGCGGAATTCCTTGCAGCGAGTAGCCACCCATTTCCCTCAATTGGGTGGCAACTCGCTGCCAGGAATTCCGCCGTAATTTTTTACGGTTTACCGTAGGTTTTACCGGTCTTCTACCGTAAAACCGTAGGTTTTTACGGTAAACCGTAAAAATTACAGTAAAATAGCCGTAATTATTTTTACGGTTTCCCGT
>JZLH01S0437947.1:48466-67756 GCA_001188425.1 Eucidaris tribuloides
GTTTATTGCGGCCAAATTGTGCGCCCGGGCGTAGAATTGTCGCCGGCCCGACAGATTTGTGACGATTTATGAAAAACTGACGGCACAAATTGTCGCCCGTCTCAATTGTCGCCGGCGCAATTTGCTGCCGGAGTTGACGGCACAATTGTGCCAGCTTTACAGCAGGTCGCGGATTAAATTATTTTGTTTGTGGGTATCGTGGGTATTGTGTGTGTGTCGTGTGTGTGTGTGTTTGTGTGGTTGGTGTGTGTGGTGGTGTGGTGTGTGGTGTGTGTGTGGTGTGTGTGTGTGTGTGTGGTGTGTTGTGTGTTTGTGTGTGTTTAGCATGGTTGTTTGTGTATCTGTTTGTCTGTTGTGTGTTTTGTGTCCGTGTTGTTTGTTGTGTGTATTCTGTATGTGTACGTTTGTGTTCTGTATGTGTCTTGTTTGTGTGTATGTATGTGTCTGTATGTTGTCTGTTCGTGGGCTTGTATGTGTCTGTTCCTTATGTGTTGATGTGCCTTGTTTCAGCATCCTTATGTGTTTGTGTGGCGATGGACCCTATTATGTGTCTGTATGTGTTCTAGTCTGTATGGGTCTGTTGTTCTGTGTTGTGTGTTTTCTGTATGTGTCTGTGTAGTGTCTGATGTTGTGTCTGTGTCATGTGTGTCTGTTTGTGTTGTCTGTATGTGTTGCTTCTGTTTTGTGTGTATTTATGTGTATGTGTTGTTGCTGTGTTTGTTGTGTATCTTCCATGTGTTTGCTTTGTGTACATCTATGTGTTGTCTGTGTGTCTGTGTTATTGTTTAGCTCTGTGTTTATGTGTGTCTGTGAGTCTGTTATGTGTGTTTGCAGGCGACTGTTTAGTGTGTCTGCATGTTTGTCAGTGTGATCTGTTGTGTGTCTGTTTGTGTTTGTTTGTGGTCTATTCGTGTTGTATGTGTTGTGTGTGTCTGTGTCTATGCTGTGTCTGTTTGCTGTGTCTGCATGTGTCTGTTCCTGTTTGTTTGTATGTCGCTGCTTGAATGTGTGTCTTGTGTGTATCTATGTGTCTGTTTGTGTATTCTTGTGTTGTTTTGTGTGTCTGTGTGTCGTTTATGCTGTTTGTGTGTCGTCTGGTGAGTCTGTTATGTGTGTTGTGGGATGTTTGTGTGGTTCTGCGTGTTTGTCGTGTGTCTGTTGTTGTGTCTTGTTTGTGCATTGTTGCCTTGTGTCTGCGTGTCATGTATCTGGAATGTGTGTGTGTCTTGTGGGCTGACCTTGTGTTAGTGTCGTGTGCTGCTATTTCTGTTTGTCTGTATGGTTGTCTTGTGGCTTGTGTCTGTGTGTAAGTGTGTATCTGTTTTGTTCTGTGTGTCTTGTTTGTGTTAGGTAGGTGTGTGTTGTCTATGTGTTGTGTGTCTGTATGTGTCTGTGTGTTTTGTTTGTGTGTGGTCTGTGTGTGTATTGTCTGTGTGGTTTGTATCTGTTGTCTGACAGGTATGTGTATGTTTGTGTTGTCTGCGTGTTTGTGTGTTTATTGTGTGTCTGATGTAGATTGTCTATGGTGTGTCTTATGTGTTTGTGTGTCTGTATGGGTATGTTCTGTGTGTTTCTGTGTGTCTACATGGTGTCTGTATCTGTGTCTTGTCGTCGTGATCTCGTGTGTCTCTCTGTATGTATGTGTGTGTTTGTGTGTGTCTGCGTGGTTGTCTGTGTGATTGTGGCCCTTGTGTCTGTTGCCCGGCCCCGATGTGTTGTATGTGTGCTCTGTATGCGTTGTTTGTGCTGTCTATGTTTTCTCGTGTGTGCGTCTGTGTGTATGTACCCTGTGTGTATGCCTCCCCCGTGTGCTTGCTTGTGTGTCTGTGATGTTTCTGTGTGTTCGTGCTGTGTTGTATGTGTGTATGTGTATGTTTGGTGTTGGCCTGTTATGTTTGTCTGTATGTATTGTCGTCGTGCGTCTCTGTTGGTGTCTATTGGTGTGGTTTTAATGGTTTTTTGTGTTTGTTTGTCTGTGTCTGTATATGTCTGATGCTGTCTGTTATGTCTGTTCTTTTGTATGTCTTTCTGTGTTTTGGTATGTCTGACGTGTCTGCGTGAAATCGCAACACACAGCTTCCAGCACTTACAGACATCAAATCACATCATTACCTGTATAATCTCTTTCCGCACCACATCACTACACACTTCACACATACACAAAACAGCACACAGCATAACAGATATACAAGCACACACTACATACAAACACGCGAGAACACAGACACGACATGACGATTACAGACAAACAATGACCACGGCCACAGACAACAATTAACCCAAACGAACTATGCATTACAGCACACCAAACAGACTGCAATACATACATTCCAGACAATGAGTACAGACCACAACATGACAAGACACACAACTTACTACAACTAGTGCCAGACACCTACGACAACACCTAAACACGCAGCACCACAGTAACGAGCAATGCAGACGCACAGACCATACGGCCAGACAGACCATTCGGACACACACAAAACCGACTGACATACAAAGGCCACAGCTCGACAACGCCACACCAAACACAACAGACAACATCCAAAGTAGAACTGCAGCAATGACACAATACACGCTAGACAATTTTAAGGATCAAACACAGACACACGCAGACACAACATCTCGCTAGACAATTACGCTCCAGACAGCTTAAATAACAGACCCACAGGCACGATATACTTACACAAATACATACAAAAATTACACAAACAAACACAATAGGAAGATACTACGCCACACAGCAGCACAGGAACTTTGGGAAATACGGACGATTCAGAACACACCGATTAGCACCAAGACACCGCACAGACCACAGATATCAACATTTATGACGACATACAACCAACACACACAGACCACCGAACCGACATGGACATACGGAACATGACCAACAGACAATTAGCCACCCGACATCAGACACCAGGCACCTCCAGTATTAGGCCAAGTCAAACAAATACCCATGACACACAGTCTAAACACGAACAGACCACAATATTTTGTTGATTGGCGACATTTGTGCGGGCGACATCTGTGCCGTAGGTTTTTTTATATCATGGCACACATTGTCGCCGTGACGCGCAAAATTGGGTCAGCAGAGTCGTCACGATGTGGGAGACAATCTGTGGCGATTTGTTTCACAACTTGGACGGACATTGTCGCGCGCGTCGATTGGTCGCCGGCGACATTTTGTGCGCCGGCGACAATTTGTGCGGCAACCGCGTTCTTCACAGTCACCCTGGCAGTGCGTTTGCTATTTCTTCAGTTGTCTTGTTAATCAATTAAAGTTACACGGTGTCAGTGCGGATTATGTTAAGATTCTGAGTGGCACGTAGCTTAACAAAGACGAAATCCCATGGATTACTTCTTTGATACTTCCGGTCAATTTGCTCGTGATTCCATCGAGTCATTTGTTTCCCTGTTTTTATCTTCGCGGTTTGACTCTTCTGGGTCGACGATATTATTAATTATTGGATGGCTTTTGAGTGTGGACACAGAAATATTGTACGATTGTGACAATATCGGCGCAGGTGCGACGGTCGTATTTCTAGGAGTACTTTTTCTGTGTCTCTCACCGAAATAAGCATCTTTATCATTGTTATTTCTAATCCACTTACGAAATTTCAATTGATTTACTAATCCTCTCATAATTGGTCTTCGTTCAATGGCGACCCACTGATTTCATTCTTGTGGAGTGTTTTCCTCTTCTCCATCATTACGTCTTTCTGTATTTAGTTTAAAAGCAACACGCACATAATCAGATATGCGATTTAGTGTTGTTTTTTTTGTTAAAACTTTCTGTTGTTATGATGTTTTAAGTGGAACCTGGATCAACTGTAGCCATCAGATCATTCAGCCGGGCCGGCGGCTTAATACGAAGTTGCGCGGATGGTACAATGCTTCTTCATTGTTTCGCATTTTCGATGTACCCCTTTCGTCCTACCTGCGCCGTAAACGGCTTCCTTCTGCCGCGCGGATCGGTTAATATCCGCGCGTTTTGACCCCCGTATTTAAGTAACATATTCGATGTATGGTGATATATCGGATGCACTTTAACCTTTAGTCCACTAGGAGTTTGATACGCATACGATTATACTGCATGTTTTGGGTTGGGAGTACCATTGACTCGTTTCTTTATGACGAGCTGAGTGACTATACTACCTTGTTCGTTGCTATGGCATTTTTGAAGCCGTTCAGCGTTTACTGCTGGCAGTGGTGTAGACACAGCGTTCTATTAAAAAAAAGCCTAAATCGAATGTTTATATTGTGCATTCTGGACTTCGGTAAAGTTTCGGTTTTTCTAAGCCAAAAGCTATTTTCCGTGCAATTTTATGTTTAACTCATGGCGCCAGTCTAGCTGGTCTGCGTTTATTGTACGGTTATGTACTTGTTTCACGTTATTAAGAATGTCGTGCCTATAGAAGTGATACAAATGTTCTGAAGACAAATACAAGTTCAGCGGGTGCACTTGTTCGCAAGATAAGTTTATTTAATGTTACATGGCGGTTCCTCCATGTCAGTTATTTCTTTTTGGGAGTATTTCTTTTACACTAAAGTGTCTGCGAGCGCGATCTATTTGCAAAGTGTAGCATTGTTCTGTTTTTACTGAAAAAATTATTTTTTTTCTCACTGTTTATCGAACAATACCAAACTATTCTTTATTGTATAATAATATTCAATATTTAAATGCTTCATGATATGAATAACCGTTGGCTGGCCTTATTAATAATCATATATTTAACCATTTTGTCCAATGTCACCTTTTCTGAATATTATTACGTCCGGGGCTTATGATGTATCATACCCCAATGATTCCCTAATTCTCGATGGTGAGTTATAGTTAATCCCTCGAAGCTGGTATTTACGCCACGTGCAAACATAGCCACAATACATTTACTCGCTCGCGCCATACCCAGATACGCTACATACAAACTCTATTACACTCTCCAAACACCAACTATCACTGCATACACACATGCAGCACCCATTATTCCCACATTTACAAAACACTAACAATACTCATACACCATTACTCACACGTACCACACCACCAAACCCACACAAATCTCGTACATACGGTAATTGCATACAACCAAACACTAATATCTTACATCTACTCCTATCGCATACATACATACTCATACATACCCGGTATACTCTTCGCCTTACCACAATGCAACAGCTCCGCACAATGTAACCACATGATATTTCTTTTCTTTCGTCTTGCACTTAACCTAACATTTTTGATCAGTCCATTTAGTAAGAATCTGTAATAATCTCTCGATGGAAGCACGTATTTTTTTCGCGGGAAATTTGTCCAGAAGCAAGTGACAATCGCCTGAATATTAATTGATTTATTTTGTAACTTAGATACGCAGGCCTCTTCATTCGCCCTGGTAAAGTTTCGGCGTGGAGGTGATCAACTATTAGCTATTGCAGTAAGCGTGCATCTATTTTACTTTGTGCTGTATAATACCGCTCTTAATTCACATTGCCTTACTGTAATGTGCTTGAAAGTCATTTTGGCAATTTGCTCCTCAGGAACAACAATGGAATTTAAAATTGGAACATGGTATTGTTAACATTCGCCTAATCGAGTTTCTAGGTGCGATGACTATTGGGTCTGTAATTTCTTGTTACACGATGATCAACGGTACAATTTATTTGCTCTTGTTATATGATTTTCTTCGGTTTCATTCTTCTCAAAGTCTAACCACGGATGCCCTTTGCTATGATATGAGTGGTGATGTCTGCCAGAGGACGTAAATGTGAGGTATGAGGGCCCGTTCCGCATTTGACGGTTACGGTCGCTCTATATACTTTCAAGTTATACGTCGGTTATAGACGAGGGCATTACGCATAAACGTTGAGACCGAAGGGCGCTTTCACTGTGCATGCAATGGCTTACGCCCCTTTGGTTGTAAATGTATTTAGCCTTACATCTTCTGAGTTTCTATACCGAGATCGTGATCCATACCGATGACTCATCCACTGCATGTAAGGTTTCCGTCGTAAACCTCGTGAAAAAACTCAAAGAAATGTCAATTTTGACCCGACCAAAATGTAAACTACTTAAATGGGAGGATGTCACAAAAGGTGATCTAATGGGTCTTCAAATTATAGTAATGATGGGCTTGAGTGTTGTCAATTGCTGTTAGATGAAGAATGGTTATACCGGGATCAGATGACTGTTTACCTCTAGGTACAGTGCCAATCGTTCGCGACTTCTGTCTCGGGTGATTCTTTGAGAGGATTATCTCTCTCTCACACACACACACACACACACACACACACACACACACACACACACACACACACACACACACACACACACACACACACACACACACACACACACACACACACACACACACACACACACACACACACACACACACACACACACACACACACACACACACACACACACACACACACACACACACACACACACACACACACACACACACACACACACACACACACATAAATACATATATATTCCAGAGAAATGCTTGATTGATATTATTTATACTTTAAAGAAATTGAAACAATTCAAGGAAGTTTTCAATTTATTAGCTTTTACTGAGGAGTTAAAAAAAATAAAGTTTAAACAACAAAAGTCAACCCCCTCCCCCCCCCTCAAAAAATAGAATAAAAATAAAAATAAAAACATAGTGTTCATTTGTAATGTTGAATATTTTGGGGGATTTTATTTATGTTAGGAATCCGTGGCAATTAAACTGAAATTTTATCACTTTGTGATATCCTTCACAACTAACAATTAAACCGAAAGCGACTCACTGCATCTCATAGTTTTTTTTTAAACACCTTCATGCTTAACTTGTTACAATATCTGTTTCCCGTGTTGTGATCGATTGGCCCGTAATTAGCAGCATTTTAAAAGAAATTATATCTTTAAAGTGATCCCCTTCAGTTAATCCCGATTTTTTTTTTTTTACAAATCCAACATTGAAAGTTTGAGCATATTTGTTTTGGTTATTCAATGGATATTTATTTCAAAATTTATACAAACCTGTAGGCCTATGTCGCATTCCGTAGATGGCAATTTTTCTTAAATTTGTGATGTCACACCTTAAAGAATCCACTGATTTTATGATATAAACTTTCATTTTCTGTATTAGCAGCAAAACAATATTGACTTTCCACTTTTTCAAAGACAAGCAGATTTAAGATAGCCCTTGCCCTTTACTCACCTGAGCAACAAGAGCAGCAAATATTACATAAGACATGAACATTTGTAAAATTGCTTAAAGTCAATCGAGAATTCTTCTTCAAATGTGACAGGCAGAAATTCCATCTACAGATGGCGACAAACGGAGTTATTTCATTTCATGAAAATTCATTGTAATAATACTTATTTTCATAAAATGGAGAAATTATCTCTTGAATGTTTTAACTACATTAATTGTTCTCGATTTACTGCATGGACATTTATATACTGGGGAACTTCTCCTTTAAGTGATTTAAAGTGAGGTTTCTTACAAAATAGAACAAAATCTAGCATACTGCCCTTTCATCTAGTCTCTCGACGGACTTTATTTCATCAGAATCGAGATACTTTGGAGTTTGGACACATTTGAAATCTCCAAGAGTCCAAGTGCAGCTCGTGATCAGCCCGCGAGAGTGTAAGATCACTAAGATGCAAAAGTAAAATGAACATTATATGGCCTGGCCAACATCATTTCTTGGCAGATCGCGATGAAGTTCGTCATAAACAAGCCATTAAAATACGTGACGATCCAAGATACATTGAATTTGGAGAAATAAATCGTCATGTTTACATTGGGGACTGATAAACACATTGCATTCTCAACCGACAGAAAAGATAGAACAGACATGATATAGTCATTCTATTGATTCTGGAAAGACCCTTGCAATATGAAAAATCACTTAGTTAACCATTTGTAATTTTATTGAGGGAAAAATTTGTGTGTCAGTGGGCAGGCCGCAAAGGTGTAACCATTATTTCTTCGGGTTCGTGATCATAATTTTTTAACCTTTTGCAATAAAATCAGCTAAATGTGATTAAAATGTCAATTCTGGGTGGGTTGTGATAGCAGCAAGATATGAGCAAGCCTTTTAAAACTTTGTTTTAGAAAAATGTGGACATTTTCAAAAGGGGGGGGGAGGGTTTTCGTACAAGCCTCACGAGCCCATTCCCCCTTGTATACACGCATGACGGGATAAACTCCTTGTTATCTAATCATAAATCTGAAACAAGAATATTTCCATGTGTTAAACTTTTGTTTTAATCGTTTTGTTCAATTCGCGTTCTAACTGAAAGGTATATTGAAGTCACTTTGCATTATATTCCCCGTTTCTAAATTCTAATACATAATTCAAAATTATCCAGCCCATTGTTTATCAATTTTGAATATTTCTCCGGAGTACTAATACTATGATTGGAAACAAATTATCGCATTCTGAGTCCAACAACTACTGAGGTTGTGTTTGAAATAAAAATATTTTTTTTTTTTTAAATATAATACATGTATATACAATTTCATTTCCTCTGTCACGTTACCAATAAACAAGTTTGTTTGTTTTATTGATTGGTTTGTTGGTTTATTATGAGGAAACAAAAGATTTTCGGCTTTACCACTGTTTATGTGGAGTCTGTTACCATGGCTACGAGCTTCAAAAGCAAGCCTGATGACGATTCAGACACGCGTTCTTCACAGTCACACTGCAAGTGCAGTAGCTATCCTTCAGTTGACTCTTGTTAATCAAATTAAAAGTTACACAGTGTCAGGCGGATATGATTAAGACATTACTGAAGTGCACGATAGCTAAAACAAAGACGACACATCACCATGAGATTACTTCATTTGATTACTTCCGGTCTAATTTGCATCGTACATCCATCAGCATATCGAGCTCATATTGTTATCCCCTGGTTTTATATCCTCAATCTTGACTTTTGAGTACGAACGATATTATCGAATGTCATGTGATATATCGGAAATGCACTTTAAACACTTTAGTCCCTACCCATAGGAAGGTCATGATAAAACACCCAGATGTGATAACATGAATGTCTGGCAGTTGGGATACAACATTAGACTACTTTATATTATGACAGACTGAGTGACATTTTACTGCACCTTGTTCGTGTTAATGAGCATGATCGCGTTCAGGTTGTACTGTAGACAGTGGATGTAGACACAGCGTTCTAATAAAAAAAAAAAAAACTAAATCGAAATAGATATTAAATATGTGAATTTCATTGAAACTTGGTAAAGTTCGGTATTTTCTAAAAGCCCAAAAGACCATATTTTCCGATGCAATTTAGTTTAACTCAATGTGCCAGTAGCTGTCTGCGTTTATTGTACGTTATGTACATTGTTTTCACCGTCTATTAAAAAGAATGTCATAGTCCTATAGATAGTGATAAAAATGATTCTGAAAGCAAACAATACAAGACATCAAGCGGTGACAAACTTGTTGCAAGTAAGTTATTATAAATGTTACATGGCGGTTACCTCCATGTACTTTAATATTATTTTCGGTGGTAATTTCTTTTAACAAACGAAATTGTTGCAGAGCGAATTATTTGCAAGTGTAATATTGTTCATGCATTCTTGTTGAAACAAAATTAATTTTTTTCTCACTGTTTATCAAAACAAAATACCCAAACTATTACTTTAATTGTATAATAATTCACATTTAAATAGCATTCATGATATGAAATAAACCCAGTTCGTGGCCATATTAATAACCATATAATAACCACATTTTGTCAATGTCACTTTTCTCTGAAGTAATAATTACAGTCCGGGGGCTAATGATGTATAATACCCCAACATGATTCAATAATCTCGATGAGTGAGTGATAGTAAAATCCTCGACAGCTGGTATTTAAACACACACAGATGCACACATAGACACACTCATACATACACGCTCGCGCATACACACACATACGCATACATACACACACTCATATATACACTCTCACAAACACACACACACACATAATCACATGCATACACACATACACACATATACACACGCATACAAACACACACATACACAAACATACATACATACACATATCACACACACATACACACACAAACACACACATACACGTACATACATGCATACAAACACAAACACACATACACATACACACATACACACATACATATACGCATACACACATGCACACACAAGCACATACCAGACACAATGTACACACAACATACTTGCATATTTCATTTATCTTTCGTACTATGCCACAAAACCTGAACATTATAATCATCCCATCCTTTGTACAGAAATCTGTAATAAATCTATTCGAAATGGAAGCACGCTATTTTCGACGAGGAAATTTGTACACAGAAGCAAGTGACAATCGCTTAAACTAATTAATCATATTTATTTGGAATAGACTACGCAGGCTCTATTTAGGGTAAAGTTTGGCGCGGAGGTGATCAACTTATACAGACATATTGCAGCTAAAACGTGATTATATGTACATTGATAGCATGTAAATACCAGTAATAAATACAAATTGCTTATGTAATGTGTGAAATATAACTTTTGGCAATTTGACATCCTCACGGACAAACCAAATGGCAATTTAAAATTGAAAAGATATTGAACAATTGTCTGATCGAGGTTTCTAACGGTGCGATAGAATATGTGTACTTTCTTGTTACAAGACCTTGATAACGGTAACAATTTCTTTCGCTCTTGTTAAAATGATTTTTGGTTTAAATTCCTTCCAAGTCTCACACGAGATGTGTTCTAATGATAATGAGTGGTGAGCCTGCCAGAAGGACGTAAATGTGAAGGATGCGAAGGGCGTTCAAGCCCATCTGCCGAGCACAGGTCGACTAACTATACTTCCAAAAGATTATACGCATCATACCGACTGAAATCATCACAAACATGCATGTAAAGGTTTCACACGCCTAAACACTCGAGAAAAAAACTCAAGAAATGTCCATTTGACCCAACAAAATGTAAACTACATGTATATTGACTTAAATGGGAGGATGTCAACAACAGGTGAATCTAATGGATCTTCAAATTATAGCTTATGAAAGGGCTTGAGTGAATCGCCATTGCTGTTAGAATGAAAGAACTGGATAGAATGTAGGAACTACGTGCTCATGAGAATGGCTTTAAAGCTCAGATCTGGTACAGATGCACAAATTGTTGCGACCATGTTAGGGTTGTATTTAAGAGGAATTCTCCTGAGAAAATGCTGGTCAACAAATATCTGGAGCCATGGAGTAGATAATTTTATTAATGAATAATCGTTCTAACACATAATGTTGGTCACACTCTCCCTTAATCACGTCCCTGATTTTTGAGGATTTTTCGAAGTTTATGTTTCTAACAGTCATAACTCTTTCAGTCATTATTCATCATTTTGGTATCACGTTTTCATCATTGCAGAAATGGTTCTCAACCGGGAGCTCCATCATCAAATTCAACAACAGAGTGCAATGGAAATACCGTTCTCGTCGATGACGACCCACCACCACCATACGAGGAAGTCGCCAGAGTTACCATAGTATGACGATAAGCTGGTTGCATCATGCATGATGACGACGTTAACACATCGGTCTGGAAAGTGTTTTGTTTACCGCCACTATGAGATTTCGGCCTTAAGTGAACGCCACACACGAAAGAACATCAATTTAGTGGTGCAAAGGATTTTTTTCAGGTGGAATGTTAAAATCGCTTTTGGTCGCTATCATTTCCGGTGATGTGGAGGTCTTCCTATCACACTGGGTTCAGTACTGAGATATAATACCAACTCCATGGGTTTTTTGACAATGTGATGGGGTCAGTGACATATGCGGTCTTTCACATCTGGTGACAGCGGTGGGATTTATTACCGTTAAAACGCAATATTGTGATTGGATGAATCAATGGCAATAAGCAGTGCAATCAAATAAGGAAATGAATTACACGGGGCGATAAAGTACATAATATCGTCCTAAAATTCTATGTGTTACTTCAGACGCCGAAATAATACGCATGCTCCAAATAAAATAGCATGGGCTTTTGTGATGATTACTTTTACCTATCATTTTGATGTTGCGGCGTACGAAGTGGAAACCCATCTCCCTGGTGGAAATTAACACATTAACAAGGATGCGGAGCCTATTGTTTTTCGAGAACGGTCAGCCAATGAATATTACCTTGTTAGTGTCTAACTGCTGCACAGATAGAACTGAGAAATCAGAAATGCCACACCCATTTTCATCTATATAGAAATTGCAATATGACCTGTTGCATGATGGTACTATTATGAACTAGTTGCCTCTAAAACATTATCATACTTCCACGCATTTTTTCGGATTGTTCGATCGTCCGTCCTTCCGTAACACCAGTAAGCTTAAACATAAAGTAATGGATGGATGCCTTTTTTTGGAACTTGGCTGACGTATGTATCGCAATGGGCGACATGACTGATGTACAATTTATTTTGGGGTAAAAACAATCGAAATCCAATAGTCTTTTTATGAATGCAGCCTTCGTCTTATTGAAGTATGTATAATGCATTCTAGTGGGGGCCGAATTGGCTAAAGAGAACTGAGAAATACATGTCGACTGTGCGGCAGTCGATATATGCATGCCATTTTTTTAAAATAGAGTTTTAACCCGGGGTTTTAACATAATTTAAATTGCCATACAAGCTTTATAAGACGTAATGTGTCTCTATTGTTTCTGGAACTGAAATGAGTTGCTTGGAGAATTATAGTGTTGTCTCCATACGCCGCATGATTTTGGAAATTTAGATTGTGATATTTCGCTTATAGCAGTAAAAGTTTGAACGGTGGACAGGTAGCCTAATTCTTATACCTGATTGGTAGATTGGGTTCAGGGTTTGCAAGAGCATCATTTCCCTTCATTATCATTACCGAACGGTAGTTAAGTACAAGGCGTGGCTGGGGGGGGGGTGCACTGGTGCACTTGGCACCCGCCCCCAACCCCCGCAGAGCCATAGGAGTTCCACCCTAATAACAAAAAGAAATTTTCACCACATTTTTTTTTTGCTTTGAACGCCTTATTTTCTCGACTTTAGTTCCACCGTGCACCTCCCCATGCCCAAACCAGCCGACGCCCTTGAAGTACTCAGAGTACAAGGTGTGTTGAAAGTTAGAGATCCATACGTCATGGACTTGTTGTTTTCTGAGAAAATCTAATGACGATATGCTACCAGAATATTGTTCTTTCCGTGAGTTTAAATTTTGCTCAAATTGCAGAACACGGTAATGTGAACGTTCGCATGACCAGCTTAGCGCTGCGGTCAGTGGCTGACTACGTACTCTGATATGGTCAAGCTGTGTTGAACTCTGCGTGACTTTCGGCTTTCGGCCGATCGGACAAATTTGGAACTAATGGAACGGAGCGTGCACGGGTTGTCGCTTTGCAAATTTTGAAGTTTAACCGTCCAAATTTTCACTGAAACTACGTATTCTACCAAAAGATTCTGTGACAGGTGTTAATTTATACTAATCTTCACATTGTGAATGATTTAAGCTGATTTAATTCACGTTGCCTTTTTTTTGGCGGGCAAATCCTGAACCCAATCTTTAAGGGAGCTGGTTCTCTTTTATGACATCATAACATTCCATGACGTGTATCGTGTTTTTTCTTTACTTCTTTGTTCATCAAAGTGCCTTTCTTATTGATTTACATAAACCTAAACATTATTCATTTTTACAACTGGCGCTATGGCGCAGCATAGTTAGACAAAAAGTGCATCCATTGTATTTAACGAAGGCGCCGTTTCAGGAAATTTAAGCTCATCGTCAATCCCCGTTGTCTGCAACATAAATCTTGAACGGAAATACAATTACAATGAGGCATCTAATAAAAACTAGTCACGAAATTTTCTTTTCCCTTTCCATAGCAATTAAAAACAGCACACACATTACCTGAACAGTGGAAGTCATATATGCAAATGATTTTGTTTACATACGAACTATTTATGTACACTATATTGAATAAAACGCAACAGAAATGTAAATGTATTGTTCATTTTGATTCATGTTATTTCTTCCAACTCTAAAATACCCCAAAAATAATAACTCATATCAAATAATAGACTGGGGCACATATCGGACATAACATAATCTCCTACATCCATATATTTGATATGGCATATTAACTTACTCGGAACATTATTGTATTTCCTGTCCAGACTGTATCAGACTATAAAGCGTTTTGTGTCATTATTTCGTGTGAGGAATGTTACATTGTCTCCATAAGGCTTTCTACATCAGAAAATAATCACGTGCATGTCTTCAAATCATTCACGTGATGTGTACTAGTCTGCATTTCAGCATGGACCCTACAACGAAGCAACTGTAGCTTTCACCCCATGATTCCGGTGGGGGGGGGGGGGGCGACTGTCATGACAAGGTGGACATCATAACGTTTTTTTCCACGAACGGGCGATGTACGCGCTGACAGTGAAAAGGGTATCAAAATCGCAAAACAAATAAGGGGGAAAGGGTACTCCGATTTGATGTGATCTATATATTTTCAGAATTTATTTCATTTTATGATATATATTTCCAATGGGATCCTTGATGAGTTATGCAGGTGTGGGTATATACAGGTATGAAGGTACGGCATTGCATGAATGCGAGAAACAGATCAACATAAAAAACCCAAAATACAACAAAATTCAAAGCAAAATATCTACTTAAGATTTCCAAAGATTTCCATAAGATATTACAAGGAACGTGATGACATCACTTCATATTATAAGGTAAGTTCATGGACCTTCAAACAACGGGTATCCTTTTGCAACCGACATCGAGAAACATAACAAAATATCTCTTCAGTCCTTAAACTATTAAAAATTCCGGGTCAGTCTGACTCGGAGAAAGGATCCGTTGGGGCACACCCGGAAAAGGGTCAGATTTAACATTCCGGGTCAAGTTTGACCAAAATCCAAGTCAGGTTGACTCATATTTTGGTCAACCTTCACCCGGAATTTGGTTAAAATTGACCCTTTTCCGGGAGACCCCCCCCCCCCCAACGGATTTCTTTTCCGAGTCAGTCTGACCCGGGAGTTTTAAGAGTGTACGCTTCTCATAAAGGCGACGTCTGTGAAATTTGAAGATACATTATAGAGAATTTGAAAAATGCACAAAATACTAACCTGTTGTGTAGCTGTGTGTCAGACTCATTTCAGTAGTATTAATTCAGTATTCATGTATTGGTCTATGAATATTAATCTGCATGAGAACTGGTGCATAAAATTCATAATTACGTATATATATATATATGGCACACGTTCGTAATTTGTAAAGAAATTTCACAATCAACTTAACGAAACCCATGCATGCGCGCAGGGCGACGCCGAGTAAAATCTTGGAGAGGGGGGGGGGGCTTGTGAATGAGGGGTGGGGGCGAACCTCTGTCGGAGATAGTTTGCCACAAAAACAACAGCCCAAATTCGCGGCCAAAATCAGCAGCCGAAAGATCGTTCAGTGGGGGCGGGGGGGGGATGTGTTCTTTAACAACATTTTCGCAGCCAAAAATATTTCACGGCCATCATTTCGCAGCAAATAGCAGCCGAAAAGTCGCTCTGTTGACAATTATCAAAATTTTTCGTAAAACACTGAAAATCAACCGAAAATTTCTAGGGTCTAGTGAAACATCGGGGTTTGGGGTTTGTTTGTTAATTTATTTTGATTTGGGCAAGACAATAATTCGATTCCAAATGTAACGTTCAATGTAATTCTAACAAAATTTAGTTTCCAGCCACTCTACTTTGCCAGGGGACCCTAAAGACCATTTTCTCCTACAAATGTGAAATATTAGGCGTTCAAAGGGATCCACTTAAGGTTAATAACAACTATTCTAAATCGGACTCCCATTCCACTTTGCCCTTTCCTAATATTCCTTAAGGCGAATTTAGTCACATCATATAAAAGGCGTGTATCTGCTAGCTGCTAGCTATACCTGGCTATGTTAGGAGTTAGACTTAACGACAGTATCACCCGTTGTCAACCGTGACTGTGTATATAATCTAAACATTGCACCAGTCCCTCCTGTCCATCTTCTTTCTATTTTTACCCCTCCGCGAAGAGTCGGGAGGCCCAACATTAGAATGGGGCATCAGGTTTCTATTTTTACGTAAGGATGGGTAGTTATTGCAACTTATTTTAAAAGACAGAGCACTCTATAAAACCAATATTTCTGTTTCTTTATTTTAACTTATTATCCTGTTCGTTGATACGCATAAATAGATAAGTATAAACATTTGAATAAATAAATAAAATAAATAAAAGTATATGAATGAAAATATACAAAACATATGAATAAATAAATTAAATACGATACATAAATAAATACATATATGAATATAGAAATAGACACATACATAAAGAAATGAAGAATGAATGAAATATAATAAATGGATAAAACGATGTTTTTAATGAAATGAAATATTAAGTGAATATAGCTTGGGTCTTGGTGACTTATAGGGGGGGGGGCAGGAAAACTTCAAAGGATAGATATATTGACTTTTTTCCTGGATGTTGAGGATATTTTTTCAATTGATTTTGACGTTAAGTTTTTGTAACCATGAAGTCAGCAACGTAACACAAATATGGAACATTATTAAAGGTATACATGCGGCATAAACTATATATTTTTTAATGATACAACATGACGCATGTAAAAAATCAAATTACGAAAGATGATGAAAGATAGGTGAAATGCTGGGATAGACGTTGACAATAATGGATCTGCATATAGAAATGATAAATGTTGGTTGAGAATGAGAGGTATATCGACTCATAACTCTTGAAACGCTGGTAATAAACTGTCATTCTCAGCCAAAATCGACGAACTGTCTATTTCAACACTTCATCATAATTTCACACTGCTCATGGTTGGTATCTCTCCAGGAATATAAACACACACACAAAAAAGTAACTACCCCCTTTTTCAAACTACTTTAACTTTTTAACGAAATAAGTTTTAGCAAAATTATTTGGCAGGAATATCCCTACACTTATTGATGGCTTATGTATGAAAATGTGATTGATCTGTCAAGCCATGCATGACTGAGCATGTATTAAAGGTAAAAATGTCACTTTTCAGAAGTCACAAGGGTCATTTGGGGGGATTTATGATGCAGAATTTTGACAAATTTTGTTTCTGGTGAATGATTAAACGCTATTTATGTTAATCATCTATCGTTTGACCCCCTTACACCTCCCCTGGCACTTCTCGCATATTTTACGCGTCAATGAGCTCAATTTAGAAATTTCCATATTTCTCAATTTGGAAATTGTAAAATCCATTAAGTTTATTGAAAAAAATGAAATCCGGTATTTTTCAGCAAAACGTATCTTTACATGTTGTACGAACATAAGAGGTTGTAACCATGTCATGGTTGAGTGAGCACACTTTATAAACAAAGCAAAAAGTGCCATTATTTAGGCATAAGAGATGACTGCTGTGACTTTTGAAAGTGACATCATTGCCTTTAATGCATGCTCACTCATGCATGGCTTGACGGATCATTCACATTTTCACACAGATGTCAGTCAATAAGTGTACAAATACTCCTGCAAAATTATTCTGCTAAAACTCATTTCGTTAAAAAGTTATGGTTGTTTGAAAAAAGGGGGTAGTTACTTTTTGTTGTTGTGTGTATTCTCGACAGCTTTATCGCCAAAATGTTGTAGCAGATCCTGCACGTTCCCCCTTTGTTAGGAAGGCAGAACAATAAGAAAAAACAGTGGAAGTTTAACCAAATTCGGCTAAACCGTTAACAGTAGTGACTGTTCAAACTTATTATGGATAATTCTTAAATTGGCAACTTTGCCCATAATGAAATTGTGGAGAACCCACTGGTTTTTGGACACAAATATTCACATTTTCCCAACATATCAGTTGAGAATGTGACCCAATTTTTTCAGTAAAGCGTGGAGAATCATTTTGGGTGTAAATTGAGCTATACTGGCGAGAGGAAAATTGATTGAATTATGAATAAAATGAGAAAAAAAGGTGAAAAATTGTGTCCAAAAGCAAATGGGAATTCTTTACACTCTCATCACAAAGAGTAACGGCAAAGAGTTGCCGTTTTAAGAATTCATAATAAGATTTAAATAAACTAAACATTCCTAAGTAATTATTAAACCCTTGAATGGTTCAGTCAAATGTGCTTGAACTTTCGCTGTTTTCTTTCTATTTAGTTCTGTATTTTCTGAGTGCAGACTCGGGGTTTCATTCCCCTTTTATGATGCGAAACGTGCACACGCGTCGATTACTCAGCTAATATAAGTTACCAGTTATATCCTGCCCCCTCCCCGGCTCCCTGCCACCCAGAGCCAGTGGTTTTTCTAGCCAGCAAGATCGAGTTGAAAGCTATGTCAACGAACTTTGTCAATATCTATCTAATGCAGCTTTGTCCTTTCTCATCCATCCAGACATTATAAATGGTTGTCTATCACATTGCAGTTGTTTAATGGTCGGGAATCTCATTTGCAACCCTCCCATAACACAGCGAAACATTATTCATGCCCTTACGCTATTGGGACTGGCTTGTGAAATCTGAAATTACCTAAATTTTGAAAAATGCACAAAAAAACATTAGTTGTGTAGTGTATTTTCTAGGCACACTTCCAAATCTATAGGTATATAAGGCTGATTACAATACTTATGTAATACCAGACGGTTGTGTTGGCATGTGTCATGCACTGAAAAGAATGCAAGGTCACCTACGTGTGCAAACCTATTGCACTATATGGCCCTATCTATGGCAGGGGCGCAAATCCAAGGGGGAGGGGACAGGGTAACAATGTCCCCCACGAGTTTGAAGGTGGGGAACACAATATCAAATGTCCCCCACGAATTTACATGTGTGCATAAGTCTGTGGTTTGGCTAGTAATTTGGCAGGTAAAAAAAATTTGGGCGGGCAAAAAATAGTTTTGGTCGTCGTCGGCCCCCTGTCCCCCGCTTGTCAGAAGTTGTTTGGCTAGTAATTTGGCTAGTAGTAGTAGTACAAAAGAAAAATGTGACTGTTCCCCCCCCCCCTACATTTGAAAATGGATTTGCGCCCCTGGTCCATGGAGGTAAAAAGAGACCGCATACACTGTCTAAAATAGACTAGTAGGCCGACATACCTAGTAGAATTTTTGTCACTAGAGACCCAAATTCAAATGGAAGTCAAACGTTTACTATAATTCCACTAAAACTGCCTGTCTAGCTCCTATACTTTCCTAAAGATTCTTAAATAGCATTTCTTCTATACCAGTGCATTTACT
>JZLH01S0438003.1:0-11034 GCA_001188425.1 Eucidaris tribuloides
GGTGAGAAATTATAATTTTTTATTATTTTTATGTTTTTTTTTCGGGCAAGCAAATTTGTCTTTCGGGCAAGTAAAATTGTAAAATGTGACAATTTTACTTGCCCGAAGGGCAAGTAAAAAAAAATGTTAGTGTGGAGCCCTGCTGTACATGTAGGTATAAGAATTATCACCTCCATTTAGTACTGTAGGAGTGACTCATATCTTATTCTTGCCACAATGTTTACTTAAAGATCACATTGTACTCTATCCTACCTGTCCTGCATACCTTGTGTGTTAGGATGAGAAGCAATGAACCACAGGATTAGGGTTAAATTAAAGTGACACTATCACTCTGGGCATATACCGGTACATGGACATGTACATTGTACAAGATTGTGTTCATTCTTTGCAAGGAGTTTGAAGCTCCTTGTTCTGAATTGTGAGTCATGCAAAAGAGGCTTAGCAAGGAATGTGCTACATGTATACATATTGCAACACAAGAGCACATTTCAGCAGAAATTTAAAATCTTTGTATTCAAATCTACAATAATGTAGGCCTACAGTTGGCATTAATAACTTTATCATGCATGATCACAATAGTAGTAGCTATTATTTTCATTATTATTAGTATTACAATATCATTACTTGCATTATAATCATACTAATTATTATTATTAAATAAATACTACTATTACTCCTACATGTACTATATTATTATTATTATTATTAGCACTATTATCATTATTATTAATATTATAATTAATCATCATCATCATCATCATCATCATCATCATCATCAAGTTAAGACATTTGAAAGTGATGTGAGCTTTACATACATGTACCCGGTACGTGATAATTTGAATTGCTGTATACTGTATGCATGGTGTACATGTATTTGGCAGGTAGCTCCATGGTACATGTGTACTTGTGGTTATTTCTTTATATGTTCCAACTTCCAGGGGTTTATTTTCCCAGAAAATTGTACTATCTATTGGGTTAGTAGTGCAGCTTTACTTGCAATGGTAATATTGCGAGCAATCATCCCTATACAAACATTTTGGCTCCACATTAGAGAAATTGCCTAGCTACATGTACCATGCAGAGGATGCACTTGAAGTTTGTTGATAATAAAACAATAAATTGGAAGGCATATCTAGGACAAACTTCACCAGGGGCAAGCACTGAAATCACGCCCACGCCCCCCCCCCCCCAACACACATCTGACGCTGGGGTAAGCTCTGAAATCGTGCCCCTTCCAACTTCTGAATGCTGTGGCTTCTTTGGTTGTATGTTCATCTTGCAGAATCAACTTTCATGTTTTTTTACTTTTGCATTGTTTCGCACCCCCTTGGAAGTGTAACCCAGAGCACTTACCGCCTTGCCCCCCCCCCCATCCCCCTCTCCCCCCAGATATGCCATTAGTCAGAACATATACATGTACATTGTAGTATGTACCGCCGTGAATTTTCCACTAAAATGGAGAGAAATTAATTTACTGGATAAACACACAGTTCAGACACACAAAGCATGTTGTTTTCATACAGTGGCCAAACCATGTGCATAAACCAGAAAAAAACAATAGTTTTCCAGAAAATGAACACACAAGAATTTCTACTAACACTTGTTTTCTCACTTTGAAAGTACCTCACAAATATTTTGACAAGAGAGCAGCCCATAACAGGTTGAACAGCCAATCCTGTAAAATCAATTGAAATCCCTCAGGTATCGTCAAAATGCTATCACTAGAGTGATGACTCCCCGAGGTGGTAAAACATCTGCTAACATTGACTTTTGGAGTTCAAAATTTATCAAAATTGTTTCTCCATGAACATTGCTTTCATCTTGGTCCATGGATGTCATTTTACATTTCCATGTCTCAATCTGGTCATTGTTTATCTGTAAGATCACTTTATTAACAAAATTTACTATTTAAGACGGTCTTGCTGCCAAAATAATTATATTTTTTTTGTATTGTTGTACATGCAGCATGGAGTGCCTAGTGCAATAGTGCATTAGACTGTTCTTTTGATTTTTTCCCAAATCCCATATCTCATTATCAGAGCGGAGTGCAGCATCCGCGAATGGAAATAAAAAGTCTGACCTGTCCAAAATACTCAATCCTTCTCCATCTCTCAGTTTCTATACTGCCAAGTTTAGTTTGTGGGCTTTTTTTTAGTTGGAAGCTTTATGCCAAAACGTCATGCTTATCTCCGAGGCGAAAAACAGTATTTGAATGTCTTTAGTTTGTTTTTTAGATTAATAAATGAAAAATCTCGGAGCCGCCCGCCCCCGCAGTATTATTTCCGTTCTATTATTTTACATGTCATAAGCATCCAAAGGAGTTTAATGAAATGGTGGAGACCCGTGTAAAAAATTGTGAGACTGTTGCTATCTGATCATATCTGACAGTTGTTTGAATGGGTACAAATAAACCACCCGTAGAACACAAAAGTTTGGACATCTGATGCTGTCACTAGTACATATAGCGCTGTGCCAGATTACAACATTGGCACATGTAATATCTACTCTCCGGCGATAGGAATTCTGGCAACACAGCATGTCATGCTCGGTCGAAACTGTGGAATGGCTTCTCCTCAATGAATTTTCACATTTAAAGGGAGAAGGCGCCAGCAACTAACAGGCATAAGTTATAGCAGAAATAAAGACGGCTTGAGCAGTATTGTGAGAAATATAGGTATTATGGTGATAAGACAGGCCTAAACATAGGGCTACTGTGATGACACTCACAACTCAGCAAGGCCCGTATAAATAAGTTAATTTGTGTTTATTTTAGTGTCTATTTGTCAAGCATTATCTTTAAGCATGAAACTTGGCAGAAGCAGTCACTCGTGTGGGGAGGAGCTATCGATTCTAAACAGTGCATACATTACTATCGTGACGCGTGGACCACTAACTACAGCGTTGAGGTGGCATTGCATTCCGGTCATGCTTCGTGTCAGTTATCAGCAATTGGTGTAGTTGGATGATCTGATTGCGTTGGCAAGAAGTCAAATGTCTTTCAACCTTTTATGCCCTCGTTATGTTGCCGGCCGCCGCTTCTCGCTATTAAACTGCAATTTTTTCAGGGCTTCATTTTAGACCGTATCAGAGACACTGGTAACATTGGGAATCATGTAGCTCAGATTTTTTTAACTGGAAACATTGTTATACAATGCCTTTAAGGTTATATGAGTTATACCTCATCAGAAAGATCAGAGTCTGCTCTTTCAGATGAGATATAACTCAGATAAGCTTACGGTAACACCTTATTAGGGTTGTTTCACAATCAGGGTACATCAATTAGTCTCACAGGGGGTCAAAAATAAAGTTTCTTTTTTCCTTCAATTTTTTTTTATTTTGTGTAGCAAATAGGTCATATATAAAAACTGTAAAATTTGGAGGCGTCAAGTCCACCCAATTTTTTTTTTCAGCCTTCGCATGTTATTGTAAAGGTGATGTGGGTATGTAAAGTTTTGTGTACTGAATTTTTAAGAGGGTATACAGCAATCCTGGTTTATTTACAGATACATGTAGACATAGTAAGTGTGCTTATGTATGTCAAATATCCATACCCTGAAATAAGTTTTAGTCGGAATATATGATGTCAAAAAATGAGTCAGAAAGGCTATTTTTTCGGAGAGGACACTTTTTGATGGAATTCCAACTAGCGAATTTGTGATGTTTACCAACTGAAAACTTGATGAGTATGGACAAAGTGAATGTTACAGATTTGAAGGATATAGATGACTTGTTTTTTATGACAACAAACTGCTGTCCTTAGGAATCTCTAGGTATGCCATATTTACGTCAAATTCGGAGAGGACAATTTTGACGGAATTTCCTTCCAGATTTTAATGCAGCATCATAATGTATTAACATGTCACCATCTCATATGGGTTTGGAATTTGAATAAGCTAGATTCAGTTTTTACTTTACAGGTCTCCCTGATTTGTAATTGTTATTGGTGTCATTAATGATAATGTTCAAAAATTCATAAAGATCAGATGAGACTGTGAAATTAGTTCAAAATTGACACAAACATACACAATTTGTACCTACATGTAAGTTGTCCATTTCAAACAGTTTCTTCACTGCTGTAGACAGACTGTGCAGTGGCCAATTGCTGGGTATGAAAGTTTACAACAACAAGTGAATTCATTTTTTGCAGTGCAGTCATATAATGGTTTTTGGCAATATGTACCCTGATTGTGAAACAACCCATTAACCCTTTCGATGCTACATGTATAATGTAAAATATAGTTGAAAATCTCGGCCCCCCCCCCCTTAGATTTTCCATTAATTAATTTTAAAAAAACCAACTAAAGACATTCAGAATCTGTTATTGCTGGGGATATGACTTTTGGGCATAAAGCTTTCAAATAAAAAAAATCCCCAAAACTAAACTTGGGCTTTAAGATTAGTGTAAAAAACAGAACAGTCTGAAATTTAGACTAGGAGCTACGTGTACCTGCATAAGAAGACACCGCACGGTGTACACATTTGTAAAACAAATTAAAGGGAAATGCTGAGATGGGAAGCTCCTCTCAATGTACAGTAGGACACAATACTCCCTGAATCAGGTAAACCAAGCAAACTATAAGTATCTAAAGATTCTGCAGTGAAAATTTCACCATCATATATTTCCTCTTTGTTGTAGAATTATTATTAGAAAATACTGTGGCAGTAAAAATTGTTTCTATGGGATCAATTTCTATCAGGCACACAGATTAGTTCAATACAGGTAAATCAATGCTTGATTCTCCTGAAGCAAACAAATTAAAGACAAATCCTTCCAGCCTGAATACATTAGACTCTAGTCCATGTGTATGTATATTTCAACTCATTCAGTGCTTGGGGCATTTTTTTTTTACTTATAATTCCTAATCATGCCACTGTCCTTTATGTAGGTCGGGGATATTCCTCAACTTGAAAAAAGAAAAAAGTATTCTACAAACTGTGCAAGGATTCTGTGAAAATTTTTATAGTCAAACTTTAACTCATTTTAAAATAACTTCCATCAGTATGCCTTGTGATAAACAAATCTCTTGTGTAGCTTTCTTTGGGATCAATTTCTATCGAGGCTCGAGAAAAACAAAATGCTATTAATTACATGTAGGCATATATTCATGCTTGATTTGGTTTAAGTGAACAAATTCACGATAAATCCTTCCAGCCAGGAGATACACTCAACTGGTGTATATTTGGTATATCTTTCAACCAGTTCGGTTCTTAAGGCATTTTTTTTTATTTCTCCCAAACATGTCACTGCCCTTTAATATTCTGTGAAACTAAACCCCACCTCAAATCTCTGTAATTTAGCATATACATGTACATTAGTGTTTCACGACTCCAGGATTTTGGGGAGTCGACTAGTCGCCAATCAAAAGTCGCGACTCCGACTATTTGCCGACTCTCAGCGTTCAGTTCTGTCGGCACGATCAATAGGTAAATGGAGGCACACTATAGCCTATACAATGACTGTTCAGTGTCCTCCTTTAATGATTTCAGTTAATTCAACTTTCAACCGTGATTACGATCATTCAAAAATTGACTTTTTGCCATAGTCCCACACATTGTCATCAATGTTTTGACTGGTTTATATGGCATACATATGTGATTACATGGAGTCGATTCTTGCGTTTCTAAAGTCGGAGTCGCGACTCCTTGACGATAGTCACGACTCCGACTTTTGGCGACTTAGTCGTGCAACACTAATATACATGTACATGTATGCTGATCATGTGTATGAAGTCTCAAACCCCTGTCACACAATCAATTATTAATGTACTACAAATTTAAAATACTGCACATTTGTAACTTCAACACTGGGCAAATATTTTTCTTTCTCCTTTATTATTATGTTTTAACAGTGCAACAACTTCACCTATTCTGAATTGAAATATTTCAGTTTCTATAATCCCTAAATAGAGTTACATATTTGCATCAATATACAATGACATATTTTGGCCAAATAACCGATAAACCTACTGTATCCCCCCTCCACATGGAATGGTACAACCTCTCCATTATGACAGCTTGACAGGGCAATCACTTAGCACAGAAATCCCAACCTTCCCACAAAGGACTCTCCCAACTCAGGCCGGGGTATAAATGCAGCAAACTACGGGAATAAGACCATAAATCACTTCATTTGTTAGCAATATATTATACATCTTGCCTCTGGTGTAAAATATGTAAAAAATAGATTAGTCTTGTATTATAATGTGCCATTTTTTGCCACAGGTTACTATTAATAAGAGTGCATGAACTCAATCCTGAGCAGACATACTGTATCTCGATCCTTAACTTCAGAGCTCTGATAGTTAACTATATCACTATATGGTCTGAATGTTGGACATTAATTGCTATTTTCATTGTAAAACTGTGACATGCATGTCAACTTTTTTTTTATTGCGCCCCTGGCACAACTCATTAACTCTCCTCTTTTTTTTTATCAACGACGGTAATTTATCATGCATTTCCGACAGCTCATATTGCAAATTTCATACTCTTGGCAGGTATATTGTTTCAATGCTCAAATTTCTACATAATGCATTCAATTAGAAGCACTGTCATTATGTAGGCCTATAGTTCTGTTATGCCTGAATCCCATCTACATGTAGTTAGATTTACAATCAGAAAGTATCTTCTGAAAATAAATCTATTTTGTCACACCATGAAATTAGAAGACATTTTTTGTATTGAACATCAAGAGAAGGTAGTTATGTTGACAGTTTTTACAGTTTAAATAACAAATAAGAAAAGTACATGTAAGCACAGTCCCAGTTCAGTTTCAATGAAACATCTTTGCTGCAATGTTGTTTCGAGATTGACTTGTATTGCAAGATTTTATTGTAGATTTTGCCCCTATTTTTTGTAAAATTAACTAGCTTCTGCAATCATAATAGAAATGGACCACCCAGCTACCCCACCCCCAAAAACATCTTTTGATTGTGTTTTCATGTATCACAGTCACAGAGTTTTATGTTCTACAGATAGAGGTCACATGCATATCAAAGATTGACAATTTTTTTTAATGGGCTTCCACAATGTTAAATCATGCCGGTAGTGTAAATGCAACAAGACATGTCTTGATTATTTGTCCAGACCGCAGACTAGAAAATGTGAAAAGGTGGGTTCAAAATTTCTAATTTGTAGGATCATCTTTCAAATGGAGCGCCTAGTTTTCTATTAGCATTTAACCTTCAATCCTCAATGACCTGTCAGCATGTATGATAAATCTGCTGGTTTATGATAGCCACAAGACACACAGACACCGAACAATAGACAGGGACGACAAAAAATATCAATACGTTCAAAGACAAACATTACAGTGCACAGAATCCTATACAATGGGACTATGACACAATGGCAACAACCATGGCTAGACAACTCCTCTGTCAAAAACACACACAATGGGATAAGAAAAGGTGGGAGATAGCAATTTTTGGAAAAGTTATTTGTAAAGCGAGGTCATGTCGAGAGTGGAGAGAGATAATTGAGTCATATTCAGGTCTGATGTACATACAGGTCTGAAATCAACCTTGCGGAATTAATTTGCTATTATTCAGAGATACAGGGGTAATCATCCTTAGGTTCATGTATCAATATTCCATTGAGTTAAGGCAGGGCTGCCACTCAAAATTGTAATTTCCACCTACACTGCATGATTATTTTCTTCTACGGACACTACTTTTCCCCTACGCCCCAGTAGCCCAATTTTCTCCTACATACATACATGTATGTTTTTCCCTACAAAAATCCACTTATCCCCAACAAAGGTATGTTTCCCCTACAAGTACAAAATAACCTTTGTAAATGCAAGATATTGAACATGGTTTCTTCGCCGAAGATGAACAACAGACTACAGGAATTCTTTGAAATCCTTTGGGATTTAAGAATATTTCTGAAAATTGTAAAAACCCCATACTTCCCCATACAGAAGATCATTTTCCCTATAGGTATCCCCTACTACATGTACATCTACCTGCAGTTAGCTAAAATGTCCTACAGGTAGGGGGTTTCCCCCATGGGTGGCGACCTTGATTTCCCATTGAGTACTGGCCTCACTCAAAGACTGTGGGAATTGTATTGTAGTCTGGATTCTCTAGAAGATAAATTATATTTTGATAGACATTTGGTAGTTTCACAAATTTGTGATGGTTTTGTAGCAAAAATTTTAGAATGCATTAAAAATGTTCAAAATGTAATACATACTGTGTACGTGTACTTTAAGGTTTTATTTTTAAAAGGAAACAAAATTGCAAAGATCTAATTTAGTGCTTAGAAATGCTAGTAAATTCATAAAAGTATTTGTATCAGAAAACATATTCAAATTTCATAGGTATTCCTCCAAAAATACTACATTTATTGTAAATAATTTGCACCTGTTTTAACACTTTAGGAACCTTTAGGAGTATTAACGGCACAAGTTTGCCAAGCAGACATTCAGTCCCATACCATTTAATAAATAGGCCTATCACTGAAATTTCTACCAATGGTATTTTTCATAAAATGAAGTCACATTGAACCAACTACATGCAAATGAGTGAAAATGTCTTGTCTCGATCTAGCATTTGGATTTTTAACAAAAATAATGCATTCTTGAAAGGTTATACACAATATAAGTACAAAACAATCCCGTCTCTGGCGAACACACTTGGATTTTTAGTCTGGCACCAAAGTGATAACAATGTTGCACAAGTACATACTGGTAATACTGTACATGTAGGCCTACAGTATTGTGTACATGAAAGCCTGGAGCAAGTGTTTGAGTTGTCTCATGTAAAGTGTACATGTACATGTACCTGAAGTCACCTTTTACCGAAAGCATAAACCTAATTAAATGTGGTTCTAGAAAACTTGTATGAGAAGTCATTCTTGAGGTGTAACCATAGACACTATAAACGTGTAATACTGTTTTTGCTTGCAATTTCAACATACATTAACATTGATACTGAAAAATATCAACTCAGCACAGATTTTCTTCATGAAATGTCAGCAGAGAATTTCTCAATGATTGATAACAGCATTACACGATATCGTCTCATCATGGCCATACATGTCAGAAATCCACAAAGGTAATATGAAGATGGTGAACTTCGAAATGAACTGTGGTAGCAAGCTAGATGATGAATTCCAAACAGAACCCATTACGCATTTATGCATGCCGTTCATTCAATATGTTAACACGCCTCGGGCAGGGCAAGTCGTGAATAGATCGCCCCGATCGAGGTACTACTTCGCGCTGAAGGTGATGGCTATACATTCTCAGGACTGAAAGACGTACATACCAGTTCTCACCTATTACTGATGGCACTGTAAACTTGATTCATTGTTGAAGCCTTGAAGGTGCAAAGTACATGCACACACAGAACACACACACGCACATACATACATGTATACACACACAAAAACACATAATTCGTAACACACAAACAGTCTCTCTCACATTCATGTACACACTTACAGTATGTACTCAAACATATGCCAACATACTGTACACAAACATGTAAATTATACACTCACATGTGCTTGTAGAGTGGGCCTACATGGACACAGGCACACACACACACAAACATACCTGTCCATGTACATGACATACTGTACAGTAGATTTACAATACACACACACACACACACACACACACACACACACACACACACACACACACACACACACACACACACACACACACACACACACACACACACACACACACACACACACACACACACACACACACACACACACACAACACACACACACACACACACACACACACACACACACACACACACACACACACACACACACACACACCCACACAAACACTCATTAAACATACTCTGTCCATCTGATATTGTGCACGAAACTTCATCAAAAATAAAAGAAGGAAACAAATACATTGTCTAGGCCTACACATTAATAGTGAGCAGATACATGTATCATGCTGTATTACAAATTGATGCCAAATGTCATGGGGTCCCCAACATTTACATGTACTTGTATACATATTTTTCTAAACATTAATTTGTGTAAATAGTTGATTCTTCTTGTAATTTGTTCATATCTGCGTGATAACCTGATGAGTTGCAGATCGAAAAGCTTTTTATCTAACATGCTACTTTTTTAAAGCAATTTGAAAAATGGAGTATTTCAATTTTTGTGGCAAACTGGCAATACTTAGATAGGCCAAAAAATTATTTTTCACCGTTTTCGAGTCGATACTAAGTTCTGCCTTTATGAATTAGTACATTATCCGTCCAAACTGAGAATGTGGAATCATTTTTTCTTGAAGTATGAAAATTTTTATCAGTCAATGGAGTACCACATTGCATCAACATTTAGCTGCATTAGAAGTGCGCAGTGTTTGGATTAGTTACGTCAACACACATACCCCAGACATGACTGTATATGGACGAGATATGTCGCCCTCTGGGAATATTAATGTTACAGTGCGGAATGGTGACATACACAAATAATCAAACACATAGCTGAAAGCAATGCAATCCCTTGGACTGTTATTTCTAGCTTGTATTATTTCAAGTACGTATGCATTACGTCTCTGTGATGTACAGTACATTCATTCTAGTGCCACTGTGGCATTAGCCTTTTGACATGGCCCTCTCGCTGTTTATGGGCGAGAGAAGCAAACCAGCCGAGCGTGTTAGCGCGAGGGCCTTTTGAGATCTGCTTGGCATCCGAAAAGTAATTATTATTCATGACCAAAACCAATGAAATTGCGCGCTACGATCCCCTGTCTAGGCCTTGTCAACTATTCGGTGGGTTGAAAGAAATTCTTTCAGTGTTGGTTACTACAAATCATATACCATGATACCATCAAACACCAAATTAGTACACGTTCATTGTTTGAACAGAGTATTTGAAGCATTTTTCTTTAAATTTTGTATCGTAAGGTCCAATTTGGCATGCAAAAAATCTGCGTTTGTGACTCATTTCGCCTAATGAAATAGTGAATGCTTCCAGTTCGTTTCGTGTTACAGCAACAGTACGTACGACATGGTCTAGTATGATTGCATATTCAACGTAGGA
>JZLH01S0438058.1:17187-27302 GCA_001188425.1 Eucidaris tribuloides
ATGGTAGGGCTGAGTTATGCACATTAAACTTCTACACAGAATTTGAAATTATACTCCATTGATTAATTATGGTAATTTATGCAAATTTATCCCCAAAATAACAAAAAAATTGCTTCTTTTCCCACATTTCTTGACCGATTTTCATTCTGTTTTTTGATTCTGAAAGGGCTAGGTGGGGCGGCTTCAAGACTTCTGCACAAAATTTTGAAATTAATCAATTATGCAAATTTAAAATTAATCAATTATGCAAATTTATTGCAAAATTTTCGAAATCACAAAAAATGCCTGTCTTTCTCCTTCATTTCTCAACCAATTTTAATTGTGATTACTTTATTTGGTAGCGCTGAGTTATGCCACATTAAACTTTTACACAGCATTTTGAAATTATACTCCATTAATTAATTATGGTAATTTATGCACAAATTAATCCAAAAATTAACAAAAAATGCTTCTTCTCTCACATTTCTTGACCGATTTTCATTCTGTTTGTTGATCTGATAGGGCTAGGTGGGGGCTTCAAGACTTTCTACACAAAATTGTGAAATTAATAAATTATGCAATATTAAATATTAATCAATTATGCAAATTTAAAATTAATCAATTATTGCAAACTTTATGCAAATTATTCAAAATCACAAATAAATTTTAAAAAAATGCTTCTTCTCATTCATTTCTCAACCAATTTTGATTTTAGTTTGCTTTATCTGGTAGAGAGCTAAGCTTGGTACACTAAACTTCTGACCCAGAATTTTTAACTGTTGCTCCATTAATTAATTAGTATGGAATTTTATGCAAATTTATCATCCAAAAATAAACAAAATTTATTTCAGTTCTTATTCATATCAAGTACCTATTAAGTTGGTTCCACTTCAAATGTGCTTTTTCCAACAACAAAAATCAGTATGGAGCCCCGGAAGGGATCCGGGGATGTAATCATATATAATTCATGTAGTTATTATTTTTTTTAATATTATTATTATATTTTTTTTCATGTCCCTTCCAGGGCATGAAACTTATATTTTTCTCACTCGAATTTTTTTATATTCATGTTCCTTCCGGGACATCAAATTTTAATCTTTTCACCAGTATAAAATTGTACCACATGAAATTTCGGATATATGATGTTGCGAGATGCCGGATGAGCGCTACGTCATTGACGTTTTCTAGTTATTTTGTGTCAACAGTTTATTTCCAGCTTACCCAAACAAAGAGAGATCCTCCAGTACATACCACCAACTGAGCAGTATTTATCAAGCCTCCTCGGGGGATGTCATATATCAGCGCTGGAAGGACCGTCATTAGGAATGACGGCCCATACACATTATAGCACCCTCAAGAGGCTGGTGGCAACATTAGAAACGCACAAGCAAAAGGGATCAAGTTGCATACCATCTGGTAGCCTTCAGGGGTTAAAGGTCATAGTTGAAGGGTAAGTGTTTAAAGGTGGAGTTTATGATTTGCACGCCAAACCATTTTTGCTAAGATTTGATCCAACTAAAGATAGCTCCGTCTCAGTCTCAGCTATCTAGCCATGTTGGGACCAGTCATCTGGATGAGGGATATGGCCGGATAAGAGATATGTACAAACACAGTACTTTGTATCAAGGGGGATTGGGGGGGGGGGGCGGGAATAAAACATGTCATTAGCCATAGTATTACAAAACACACACTATGAACAAATTGCAATAGACCCTACACAAGTGACACTTTATTTATTATTCCCCTGATACCCAGCAGGTGTCTGTGTACACTTCTGATAAAGGGGCATCAATTCTCCATATTGCATATAGTTGTCTACGAGAGACCATTGGGGTCGCACTCAGATAATTGCGATTCTCTGGTGTGATTTGCCGACATGTTCGCATCTGATATCTCATTTATGCGTGTTAAAAGATGCGGTATTTAAAAACCTCTGTTGTTTTCATGATTTTGCAATCGCATTATTCCACCTTTTTTTTTACATTTGAGATGAAGTCAGACTTTCATTCATATGTGTTTGCATGGAAACTTTCTCATAAGCGGGGCAGAGCTAGTTCAAGCACACAAAAAGAAAGAAAAAGGGGTAATAGAAATGAAACTGATTGGTTGTATAAAATAAAAACATCGCCGCCTTTGTTCTGAGTCGGAATGTAAGTTAGCAAGACTACAAAAATTCCAGGATGTTGATATATAGTGTCTGCTATCGTTGAATATCGGGTGTATGCGATATGGAGAATTACTGGCAGTGACTGGTATATAAATTACATTGTCCAGATATTTGAGAGGTCAGGTAAACTGATGGCGTTATAATAGAGGTCGAACTGTATAAATGCAGTTTCAAAATTTGAGATTCATAGGTTTTTTAAGTTTTGTAAATGTAAACCATAGATCATTTGAATTGGACCATTGCTCAAGTTGTATTTCTGAAGGTAGTGTAGGTTTCAGACACTGGATATAGCTGTCACTTATTTTTAATTTGGTACAGTCCAACTGTAGCACAGATTGCTTGAAAATTGTCCAACTGTAGTGGTGTGAATTTTTTACCTTGTAAGCTGTAATTACCAGGTATTCAGTTTCATTAGATGATGCATGAATCAAGTCTGGCATTTAGACTAGTTTAACGTCGGAAAATTTTTAATTCAGTGAGCAACGCGTCACAGTGTTACATTGTATTCTGTTTGAATTTTATCAGTGCCTATTTTCATGAAACTTTGATGTCTCAGCCCCAAGGCTTTTTAGTGAAAGGTGAACATTTATGTGAATCTTTGCATTTTGAATGATTTTAGCTTATTTCGTTGATAAGTTCATATCGGGGTGTGCAAATTATGGACACAGTCTTTAAATGAGTTTACTTCATTGATACTGTTGCTTTGCATTTTTGTGATTCTGAATATAAACTGGGACAAAATAATGAGCTAGTCAGACTATCAAGTTGACAGGTCAAGGTCACAGAAACTTATTTTGTCTTTATTCAGTTTTTTGTAAGCATTAATGTTCTCATCCATGCATGGCACAAGTATTGGAACTGTGACAAAACCACAAATTGGATTATATGAGGTCAAGTAATCCAAAAGATTGCACTATCATATTTTTAAAGGAAGGAAATCAGTTCTTTATTAATCTGAAAGAACAACAAACCAATTTATTTGTTATTGAAGGAATTGTTAATTGCACTTGGTTATGAAAAAATCCATGATGTTTGAGGTAAAAGGTCAAAATTTTTGTGATTCCTGAAGCAAATAATTAAATGAAATATTAGGTCAAGGGTCAAGTGGTAATGATTATATGTTTGTTGTTCATGTTGCAGGAGCACTGGGCAGCAATATCTATGTCCAAGTGGGGATCTCCATATTATGTGCAACATCCAATGATGTTTGAGGTCAAAGGTCACAATTGTGATTACTGAAGCAAATGATTAAATGAAATATTAGGTCTAGGGTCAAGTGGTAATGATTATATGTTTGTTGTTCATGTTGCAGGAGCACCGGGCAGCAATATCTATGTCCAAGTGGGGATCTCCACATCATGTGCAACATGCCAGCAACTAGAATCATTCAATTTCTGATGGAAAACAATCACAGAGCCAGGGATCTCTTGAAGAAATATGAAAAGTAAGTTGGCCCCATGGTCCATCGTGTGCCACAGAAACATAAGCTGATACCCATTTGTATCGTTCAACTTTGTTGTAGTTGTTGAAATAGTTAAAAAAAAAAACTTACAGTCTGAGTTATTGATGTCACCAATCTCCATGCAGTTTTGGTGTCATTTTCAGGGTTCAGATGACACACAGGAAGCGGTTTTGGCAATTTTACCACTGGTGTGTGCTCACTCATGGATGATTTGGAGGATCAATCATAATTATAACACAGAAGTTAGTCAATGAGTGCAAGAACACTCCTGCCAAATTATTTTGCTCAAAATAAAAGTGTATCAATACGGTTAACCGACCAGCCACTGACCTTCAATGGTAAAACCAGTTATGAATCTGTCATTAAGGTTATTCGAAAGTGCGTGTACACAGTTCATAAGTTCTCACTCACTCGGCTCTCAAGTGCAGTTGATATTATGGAAGGTCATCAGGGCTTCCTGGGGGAGAAAGTCTGACCTATGTCTAGATGTTGGTAGGTCAGTCTGGGGGGCAAGGTTTAATGGTGAATCTTGTCAGTTTAGAGAGGAAGGAATATAAATCTTTTCAAGTGTTTTTCCCCTTTGTGAACATTAATACAGAAGGCAGTTTTACTAGTACATGCTCGCAGAATTGTAACTCTAGTCTTCATTTGTCAGTGGAGATTACCCGAACATCAACAAGTATTATAACAGGCAATCTGTTGTTTAGGTTATTCGAAACCTTTCGGATATTGAAGTCTGGTGTCCGGATAGCAAAATAAACTTATTGATACAATACTAGCTCAGAACCGTTTCTTTAAAAAGTTATGGTATTTTTTGATAAACGGGTGGATTTACATGTATTTATAGTGATATGTTTCAAATCATTTGGTTCTTGAGGGAATTTTGACTTCTAATCATGTCACTGCCTGTTAACACCTGACTCTTTAACATTTATTAATCCCATAGTGATGTCAAAGAGGAGGCTCTCCTAGTAGCCACCTGTTTAGAGGAGCTGGAGTTGGCTGCCTTGACGAGGGATGATGCCGTGACGACGTCGGAGATGATCACTTGCTGCCATCATCTGAGGCAGAACCCTGTCCAGCTGGGAGTGATGTTGACTGACCTCCACCTCCAGGTGTCTCACTACTACATGCTGCTGAGAGATGGCGAGATGTGCATCCCTTGGAACTGGAAAGATTGAGATGGGAGAAAAAGAAGACTGGTTCTCGATTAGCATCTTAAGCTATCACGTTTTAGAGGGATGTGCTTCTCTTGGAACTGGAAAGATTGAGATGGGAGAAAAACTGGTGTCCAGAACCTACCCAGTATTAGAGGGAAGTTTATCCCTTGGAACTTGAGAGAATCAGGTGTGAGAAAAAAAAGACTAGCTACCAATTGGCATCTTAAAATACTTCATATTAAAGGGAAAGGCATCCCTTGGAACTGGAAAGGATGACATGTGTCAAAAGAAGACTAGCTCTCAATTGGCATCTCAAACTGTAGAGTATTAGAGGGACATTCATCCGTTGGATCTGAAAAGGTTGAGATGTGAGAAAAGAATAATAGTTCTCAATTGGCACCTTATAAAACTACCTAGTATTAGAGGGAAGTGTATCTCTTGGAACTTTTCTAGTGGGATGTGTGAAAAGAAGAATAGTTCTCAAATGTCACCTTCTAAAACTATCCATTATTAGAGGGATATGTATCCCTTGGAACTGAAAAGATTGAGTCATTGAGACGAGAGAAAGAAGAATCGTTCTCAATTTGCACCTTCTAAAACTACCCAGTATTAGAGGGATGTGCTTCCCTTGGAACATTTCTGATAGGATTAAAAAAAAACTAGCCTTCATTTGGTATTTCAAGCTACTTAGTATTAAAGGGATGTGCATCCCTTGGAACTGGAATGACTGAGATGTGAGAAACAATAGCTCTTAAATGGCATCGCAAAATATTTAGCATTAAAGGGGTGTGCATCCCTTGTAACTGTAAAGTATGGATTGTGAGAAACAGAAAAGCTCTCAATTGGCATCTCAAAATATTTAGTAATTGTGGGGATGTGCATCCATTTTAATTGGCACCTAAACCTATTCAGTATTAGAGGGATATGCATCCTCTCGAAGTAGAAAGAATGGGATGTGTGAAAATAAGTCTACCTCTCAATTGGCATCTCATCCTACACAGTATTATAGGGATATGTATCTCATAGAGCTAGAGCCCTTTATGGAAAGAATGAACAGGTAGTACGAAAAAGAAAACTGGTTTTCAATTGGTATCTCAAGCTATCTAGTCTTAGAGAGATGTGCATCTCTTGGAACTGGAAAGATTGAGATGTGAGAAAAGAAGAAAAATTCTCAATTGGCCTCTAATACTACTTAGTAGAGAAACAAAATCCATATTTGTTTTATTGACATGTTACATACATCATTATCAGATACTTTATGATGAAACGTGTGAATTTTGTCATGAATCACAACTCTTGATGAGGAGGTAGTGGACAGCGTAAAGATGAGACTTGGGTAGTATGATGGGTGGAATGCAAGATGGGACAAGGCCCAGGACCACCTGGTATGATAATGTGAAACAATATAATGTGTCTCCAAAATAATTGTGCAATTGGCCTGGATTGGAATTTGGAAAAAAGAGGTTGTGAACATGTAGAATTATGTATGTTTGATTTTATATTTTCTACTTAAAGGGACTGAATCGTGGCCATCGAACGGTCTGATGAGAACAAAACTCAGGGCCGTCACCCTGTTCGCTAGCTCCGTTGCGCGTGGGTGTTGATGTGTTGCGAAACCAGTTCGATGCACGCAGCAGCGCACTGGGAGATCGTGTATTCAGTACGGCCAATGAGAAGCAGCAAACTGAGTGGAGGTCCTACCAAATTTACCGAAACGTGCCGAATTGATTATTCGGGCTCTTTCTACTGCAACGAAATAAACACTACACCGCGTATACAGTATGTAACTCGAAACAGAGCTAGCGAACAGGGTGACGGCCCTGAGTTTTGTTCTCATCAGGCCGGTCGATGGCCACGATTCAGTCCCTTTAAAAATATACTAAATCCAGTCTTTTTAGCACATGTATGGAAATTATTCAAGATTAATTGTTACAGGGATTGTATGGTGTTCTTGCCTAGAATGTAACAGTAGGATCTTGCAGGTATTTATTGTCATGACTCTTGACTGGCGGGCACTTATCGCTTTAACCCATTCCGCGAGCTTCGGTAATTCCCATGCAATTTACACTTGGGACATGTGGCCCCTGTAGCCAATGGGTCAAATATATTGTAATTGAATTCAATAATCAACAGAGTTAGGGGTCAGATAACATTAAGTCAAATGGATGAGATGGATGTGAAGATAGTATGGAATACAGGCGTGATTTGTGTGCACATGTACAAGCAGCAAAGATGGTGCATATGCCTTGACACAGTTACTATTTGGAAATGTTATATAACCTTCCATGCTATTGATTAAGTCTTTGATAAAGTCTAAAAATGAAGCCATGAAAAAAAAATGTATTTCATAATGATTATTTAGTGCTTTCAATTAAAGTGAAAATGCACGAGTAGTCAGATTGACTGGATTCACCTTGCCTCTATTTCCTCCCATAGACTACTGTGTGTAGGTGTAGGCTATTAAACCCCACTGCAGTGGTAATTCAAAGGATGATGTTTACGTATGAATATCTTGCAAGTGGCAACATAACTATCAAAATTTTTGTATTCTAGGATGTTTGTTTGTCCATATGAAGCTCATCAGATACCAAAGTTGGACAATTTTTTAAATTGAAGTTCCACAATATAAACTTGTGTAAATTAAATGTAATCATTAGACTACGCATATTATTCACAGCATGAATATTGGTATCATTTCTTGTCCCTCGAAGTACTGAAAGACAGGAAACAAACAGCCATATAAAAGCCCCCTCCCCCTCTTTATTTTTGTATCCGTTTCCTTTGCCATGTACAAAATGGAATGGATATAATTTCTTCAAATTATTATTTGCAGAAATTGCCCTCGAAAATTAATGAACAGTATTGCTGGAACTGGGAATGATGATGCATAAAAATGGAATTTTGAGTTCTGGGTTTGTTGATATCTTTTGTAGGAATTATAATTCAGCTATTAACTGTATGATAACAAAACTACTGTTTACATTTGGTATTACATGCTTGTGTACTCTTAGCCACTGCTGTAATAGCATCATGAACAACCAAATACATATATAAGACATTATTATTATTATTATATAAACATTTATGATATTATATTATCCTTAACTCTTTGCATACTGAATTAATTCTGAGGGGATAATAATGACTATTGTCATTTAGATATTTTCTTTAAATCTTGCTTTCCTTATTCAGGGCTCCACACTAACTTTTTTGCCCGCTTGCCCATCGGGCAATATGAAATTATCACTTTCAGATTTTTACTTACCTGAATGAAAGATTTACTTGCCCGATAAACAACAAACAAAAACATTAAAGATGATTTCTCACTAAATTTAAACAATAAGGCTTTTTATAGCATTGAACATTTATTGTTTTAATTCTGGGGGTTGCAATAGGTGTGATTTATGAAGTTGAGTCATAGAATTAAATACAATAAACGAAATCATGTTGAAATAGACCTGAACAAGAATCCAAGGTCGTCAGAAAAAAAAGAACAGCTACCAATATGGCAATCTTAAAATACTCTCGTATTAAAAGGGACAAATGGCGATCCTTTGAGAACTGAAGTAAAAGGATGACAATGTGTCAAAAGAAGAACTAGCTCTCAATGTGGCATCGCAAACTGTAGAGTAATTTAGAAGGGACATTCATCCGTATGGATCTGAAAAGGTTGAAGATGTGAGAAAAAAGAATAATAGTTCTCAATTGGCACCTATAAAACTACCTAAGTCATTAGAGGGAAGTGTATTCTTGGAAACTTTTCTGTGGGATGTGTGAAAGAAAGAATTAGTTCTCAAATGTCACCTTCTAAAACTATCCATTATTAGAAAAGGGATAATGTATCCTTGGAACTGAAAGATGAGTCATTGAGACGAGAGAAAGTAAGAATCTGTTCTCAAATTTGCAGCCTTCTAAAACTACCCAGTATTAGAGGGAAATGTGCTTCCCTTGGAACATTTCTGATAGGATAAAAAAAAAACTAGCCCTTCATTTGGATTTCAAGCTACTTAAGTATTAAAGGCGATAGTGCATCTTGGAACTGGAATGACTGAGATGTGAGAAACAATAGCTCTTCAATGCATCGCAAAATATTGTAGTCATTAAAGGGGTGTGCATCCCTTGTAACTCGTTAAAGTAGGATTGTGAGACACAGAAAAACTCTCAGATTGGCATCCTCAAAATATTTAGCTAATTGTGGGATGTCATCCATTTTAATCTGGCACCTTAAACCTATCAGTATTCAGAGGGATATCATGACCTCTCGAAGTAGAAAGAATGCGATGTGCTGAAAATAAGTCTACTCTCAATTGGCATCTCAAATCCTACACAGTATTAATAGGGAATATGTATCTCAATAGAGCTAGAGCCCTTTATGGAAAGAAATGAACAGGTAAGTACGAAAAAGCAAAATGTTTTCAATTGTATCTGCAAGCTATCTAATCTAGAGAAGATGTGCTCTCTTGAACTGGAAAGATTGAGATGTGAGAAAAAGAACAGAAAAATCTCAATTGGCCTCTAATACTACTTAGTAGAGAAAACAAAATCGCATTATTTGTTTATTGACATGTTACATAATGCATCAATTATCAGATACTTTACTGATGAAACGTGTGGAATTTTGTCATGAAAATCACAATCTGAATGAGGAGGTAGTGGACAGCGTAAAGATGAGTAACTTGGCAGTATGATGGGTGGAATGCAAGATGGGACAAGGCCGGGGACCACCTGGTATGACTAAGTGAAACAATATAATGTGTCTCAAAATAATTGTGCACATTGCTCTGGATTGGAATTTGGAAAAAAAAGAGGTTGTGAACATGTTGAATATGTATGTTTGAATTTCAAATTCTTTTACTTAAAGTGATAAGCTAAATTGTGGACTTAAATTTAAAAAAATTTGTGTCAATTTTGATATCTGAACTACATAGTAGTCTTCAATATGGAAAATTAAAACACACTAAGAAAAAAAAGTTTGGAAAGTTACAGTGCCAATGCAAGTTATGCATAATAAAACGATTAAAACTCCGGGGCGAAGTTTAAAATAACTGTAAGTGTACACACAGTAAAGTCTATATGGAGAAAATGGCGCAGGCTGACATTCGATCAACTTACGATTTTCACTTTTTTAAAGCACTAAACTATCAATTTTGAAAAATACAATTTTTTTCAAGGGCGTCAATTTTTAGAGCGCTTATCAAAGACACATGGTAGCATGGGGAATCCTTGTAGCTCAGATTTTTTTAACTGTGGTAAATGTTAGCCAATCACCTTTAAAGAACACAGTAAGCGTACTTGAATGATAATGTAATGTTTGATATTTATATAATAGTGATGGCTTTGACTTGGA
>JZLH01S0438180.1:1173-13083 GCA_001188425.1 Eucidaris tribuloides
GACCACGCAGGCTACCACACAGCCCACTAAGCAACTGACCACGCAGTCGACCACGCAGTGGATCACGCAACGGATCACACAGCCGACCACGCAGGCTATCACGCAACCCACTACGCAACCCACTACGCAACCAACCTTATCCACGCATTCGACCACGCAGCGCCCTACTCAGCCCACTACGCAACCGATCACTCAGCCCTCGAGTACGCAACCGACCACGAATCTCACCACGCAGCCCACTACGCACCCAACCACGCAGCCTCCTACGCAACCCACTACGCACCCAACTACGCAATCTCCGGTCCAACAGACGACACTTCGTACAACTGAAAATCCCAAGGACGATTCACTCTCCTTCAGCCACTTTTCTTCTCATCAAATTTGCCAAACTTTTCAAAGCGTTCGCCAACGCAGGAGCAACAGCAACGCCAGGCGTGATGTGATTTTGAATCTCATCTATCACGTCTGCCTGCCTAGCGTGACTCCAAGTGACCTTGAATACATACAGACCCTACTGTGGCTTTTGAAACAGCACCAGGTGGAAGCAGCTCCCTCGACCACGGTGGTGACCAGTCAGTCCCCAACACCTGTCCCGACGACGGCTCCGCCAGATGTGGTGGTCTCTACAGAAAATCCAGCGGATGAAATCCAGCAGCAGAGACGAGTCGAGGATATGAGCAATGGTGAAATTCTCGAAATGCTTCTGCGAGCAGTCGGTAAAAGGGGTGTCTAGCTGTAAGAGGGTAACTGCCTTACATTACGAAGTGTAGATTTATTTGGAGAGTATACATTCAGACTTGTGTGAAAACATGACATTGGCACTGTACCGAAAGTGTGATAACATTACAATGACAAGTCAACGGATATACGGGATGACAATACAACGGCCGTGCAACCCATGCGTGTAAGATATGCACTTGGCAATTAAATAGTTATAGTGTCCCTTTTGTACTCTGTTGGAAGGGCGATACTAATGTGACGGTTTGCATTCCAATACCCCTCCCACATTTTTAGTGTGTATAAATGTATTCGAAATTTTGCTTAAAGGCAAGGTTCACCCTGAAATCAAGTTGGATTTAATAAAAGCAGAACAATGAGAGAAACATATTAATGAAAGTTTGGCGAAAATCCACCAAAGAATAACAGAGTTATGAGGTTTCAAAATTTCAAATTTGTGACGTCACATGCGAGCAGCTCCCAATATGTCATGTAATATAAATTTCATAAATTGACATTTTTTAATGGTTCATGGTAATTGAATGTGTTTTTTTTCATAGAAGTATGTATGAAATAATGTTTCTGATAATATATCGAATGCACAAGTAAAATCATTTTCAAATTTCTGAGAAAACGGCACTTTTATGGAATTTATATTACATAACATATGGGGAACTGCTTGCATGTGACGTCACAAATTGGAAAGTTAAAAATTCCATAACTCTGTTATTCTTCGATGGATTTTCGCCAAACTTTCATTAATATCTTTCTCTCATTATTCTACTTTTATAAAAACCAACTTGATGTCAGGGTGAACCTTGTCTTTAAAGGCAAAATTTAACATTGTCTCAGTTAAAAAAAAATAAAAAATCTAAGCTACATGATCCTTCATGCTACCAATCTCTCGGATAAGGTCTAAAAATGAAGCCCTCAAAAGTTGCTGTTCAAAACGATCGTTAAGTGAAATTCAATGAGCAACCATTCCCGTTTCTGTATTATAGACTTTTTCCTCCAATGGAGTATAAATCCTATGCTGATATTCATCTGTGTATTTTTGGCTAGTGACAGCATGACTGTCTAAATTTTGTTGCGTTCTAGTGTGCTTATTTGCCCATTTAAAAACTATCATGTAGGTCAGATGTCACAATTTGACAATGTTTTAAATGGTGCTTCAAAAATTTTAAACAGTGTATTAAATTATTAATCAATTTAATGGGCTAACAGTATGAAGTGTGAAAATGCAAGTTACTGGCTAGTCTAAGCGATAGACAGTTCTTTTTGTGCACACCATTACCTATCCCTTACCATAATCTCAATCCAAAATCAGAGCGAAGCAATCTGCAAGCGTACACACAGTTGCTTCAATTCAGGTAAAGAAAGACATATATACTGTGTTACAAATTCGGGATCCACACTGACAACAGTTTTTGAGATATTAAACTCCAGATCAGTTAATATGGACCGTTTGCTCAAATTTTGGTGGCAACTGTAGTCTGAATTCCAAACTCGGACTGTAATTTTCGCTTATTGTTTGCTCAAATTGGTTAAGACAGAGCAGAGGCAGATCAACGTGGTCCAACTTCACTGCTGTGAGTTTTTGACCCAGTAAGCTGTGATTAGCATGTATTCAATTTTCATTAGGTGAATCACGTTTGATGTCAGACTATCAAATCCAAAAGTGTCCCCAACGACGTTTAATCTTAACATGCCTTGTTGTCATGGAAATTGAGTTTTCATTTAGAGGTCTCTCTGAGAGGTGAAGATAATTATGTGAATCTTCATATTATGAATTATTTGTAGCTGATATATTCAGTGCCTTCATTTTTAGATGTGGAAATACAAACTATGTATTTAAATAAATCGCGCTTGTTTAAAAAAATGAGAGTGCAATGATTATAGATATCGTGTTATTCAACATTTTTTAATGTAATGTACTTGATTTCGAGCGACATTCAAAAGGGTAATGTGAAAGTATTTGGTGTGTCGGTGTGTGTGTGTGTATGTGTGTGTGTGTGTGTGTGTGTGTGTGTGTGTGTGTGTGTGTGTGTGTGTGTGTGTGTGTGTGTGTGTGTGTGTGTGTGTGTGTGTGTGTGTGTGTGTGTGTGTGTGTGTGTGTGTGTCTGTGTGTGTGTGTGTGTGTGTGTGTGTGTCTGTCTGTGTGTGTGTCTGTCTGTGTGTCTGTCTGTCTGTCTGTCTGTCTGTGTGGGTGGGTGTGTGCGTGAGTGAAATTCTCATCCAAATTGGTCCCATCATGCTAATGCTCTGCTGAATATCTTGAATAGACGAAATAAAATCATTATTTATCTGCGTGGTTGCAGGAGATCGAAATTGTTTTCGCGCTCAAGTGATCAATGACTGAGACTGACGAATCAAAATTCTATGTGACGTAACTGTGCAACAAAACTGTTAAACAAATTGGAAAATATCTCCAAACTAGTTAACAAAAGACGAAATTTAAATTAGTATCCGCATCACCCTGGCATTTCAAGACGAATGTGAATTCACATTTTTTTTTATTGTTGGATGTAGAACAGTTTGAAGATAAGTGGCATAACCTCCAACTTCAAAGTCCCTGGTGAATGTCATACGCAATAAATTTCGCGACAGCATAAGAATAAATAATAGAGGGCGTGCTGCTTTTATCGCATAAAGATCCATCTCTATGTTTTATCGTCATTGTAAAACTAACAAAAATGTGCAACGTTTGAACGACACTCGTGCATAATAATTCACGCGTTCACTAACTATGCTATCATTTAAGGGAGATTTTTTTACAGCATGTTATTCTTGTTCCAATATTATGATTACAACTAAAATGGAAGGGAATGAATTTACATTTAGTCTGCTTTTGGCGGGCATCAATCTATCAAACACCATAACTAATTAATATATATCTCTAAACAAATGAAATACTATCGTCATTTTCAACTTTGAAATCACCACATAAAATTGCATCCTATAAGATCCCTCGAAATGTGCTATTTTCGACACTATAACGCAATTACAAATTGTCCAGCCAAAAATACATAATCTATCAATATATTCTGAAATTATGAAGCTGGACATGCACGGTGTTTGACATTTTTCAAATTGAAAGGAAAACGGTGTTTGTTCAAGATAAAATGCACACATGACGTTGGCACGCTCTTTAAACATATTGCCTGATCACAAAAGAAAATTTTGATGAAAACTGATGAAGGTTCAACGTGTATGTTTATTGTTAATGGGTTAGTGAGTGCGGGGGCGGTGCCAGGGTAAAATCTTAAGGAGGGCGGAAACTAAAAGGGGTAGAAAATGTCAAAAGGAGCTTAATTTTATGAATTACACTGCGAAACCCCACGATTTTGTGTATTTCAAACGGGGGAATCATCCCCCTGCCCCCCCCCCCTCCATGGCGCCATCCCTGAGCGAGTGGTCATGCATTTGGGTTATGTACTTAGTTATATGAACGGAGGCCGTTTCTGCCCAAACTACCAAACCATGGTTGAAAGATTAATATCTGTATTTGGTACAACTAGATTTTCATGTAAAAAAAATGCTACGCTCCAAAGCGTAGTGTTATAGATACCAAAATGGTGTTAATTGTCGACACCCTTGATCATAAATTGTAAAGCAGTTCTGTTGGTGTTAATCCAGAGTGTTGAAAATTAACACCACCATATCTGCTGCCTGTATTGAGCAACACCGCGGGTCTTAAATTTCGCACACATGTATATACAGTGTCAGTTTCACATTAAGACACTATATAACATTGTGGAAGCCCCATTTAAAAAAATGTCAAACTTTGCTATCTGACGAACCTGGCAGTGTTTAAATGGAAAAATAATCACGCTAGAACACAAATATTTAGACAGTTATGTTGTCACTCGTAAAATATATACAGATAAAGATCGGCACATGAATTATTGCCAGTTGACGGAATTTCTGCAAAACAGCAGTCTATGGGTGAAAACTGGAATTGTCGCCTAATGACTTTCACTTTTAAAATGATTGTTTTTAGCTGCAATTTTTCCAGGGCTTCATTTTTTCGACCTTAGCAGAGACACTGGTAACATGGGGAATCATGTAGTTCAGATTGTTTAAACTAGAAACATTATTATGTAATGCCTTTAAGTCTATGGAAATTACAGAACCTAGGAGACAACTAACTGGTTAATTATCGGTGTTAATACAGCACCTAAGGTATTAGATTTTCAACACCGTTTCTGGTATGTATTTGTAATTAGAAGCAACCTTGGTGTTAATCTGTGTTGGAGTCGAGACTACAAGTTTCGAGTTCGAAATAAAACCATTGCCATTCGTTTAACATAGGAACTCGACGCAGAGTCACAGTCCTAAGTCCACTGCATTGAACTCGAATCTGGACTCGAATTTAACACTAGTGTTACTATAACACCATAACATTCGCAAGGACATTCTATATCATTCTGTATGCCTGCGAGCCATGGTCATAAAACAATACTGGAAATGATCGTAATGACCAGAGGTGTCAGGATACCGAAAAGGTCAAGTTAAATTGGTAGAACTAGTTTACCAAAAAATGTTGACAAACTCACCCCGAGGACAACAATTATGTCTTAACATCTTCAGCTGTCAGCAAGCCTCAAATGAAATCGGGTCGTTCCTATACATCCACACCGCGTCAGACGACATCTCCTGCAAACCTCCGCTGACGTGTGATCTTAATTATTTCTGTCAATATTAGAATTCCGTTTTCCCGCCTTTTCTTACCCCTTAACTCTGCTGGAAGAACTCGCGAAGATTACGACGGTATGCCGTTGATACACGTCGGCACAGCAGCGGCCACCCCAGTGTCAACACGTCCGTATAATAGTTTAGCGGCGGCGCTCGTGGAATTTGGTCATGACATTTTTTTGTATTCGGCCAACACTCCAAATCAATATTAATGTAATACTGTTTGCTACGCCCCACATGGGTTTGGTAAGCAAGCAGTAGGCCTTGCTTTAAGGAGAGATTCTATTTTTGAAATAATAAGGCAGGGAGGTGGTAAATAATTTAGGCCACCACAGAAAAACACGCGGGAAACTCGTGTCAATAGTCGAAGCAATCTATATAGGAACAAAAAATGTTAACAACCTGTGGCAGGCCGTCTGCGAAGATTTGTATTTCCATAGAAACTGTACGTTGATCATTTCGATTTGAACATCTGACATCGAAACACGGAGAGGAATAAAACATTTATCACTGTGCGTGAAACTATAATTTCAGATATTTTGTCCTCCTTTAGGGTTACTATGAATGTGAATATTCATCTAATCAAGTATTACACGTCGAGAACTAGTGCTATTGTCACGGTCTTACTAGTATCAACCGCCCCCTTCAATTTTTAATTCACTTCAAACGCTATACTAGGTGTTTGAAATGAGACTTGTCAAGTTTTATCTGGCTCAAAAACTATAGATCAGATTATACTGAAATTAATATGAGTTAGCTGAATAGTGAACACTTTGAATAAGATATCATACATCAGTTTTATGAATTATTGAATATATTTTTAAGTTATAGGGTTCAAATTTTGCTCAGTATCCAACTCTCTGTACAAAGTTAAAACTGTACAGGAATCAATTGGTGTGCTGGTGTGAGAGTATATGTGCCTAGTCCCCACACAGTAGGAATGGACAAAGGCTGTGAATTTGAAGCTCTGGTATGCATATTCTCATCTATGTCCAGTGTAGATGAATACTTTATTAACATTCATTATTCAATCTTCTTTCAATATTCTTTAGGCAAGGTATCCCTTTCAGTTTTACAACTGTTCTACCAAGGGGTCCTGCACACATGAGAACTGAGAACTTTACAAATTACAAACATGAAACTATAAAAAGACCCCACCCCCCCCCCAAAAAAAAAAACTTACAATATAATGAACAATACTTTGACAACACAACAAAATCACATACAACTAAATGAAAATAACACGAATTAAATCAAAATTATCATAGATTAAATTAAGCTACATATCTTAAAGGATTATACAAGGCAGACATTGGGACAAGACATTGGGAATTACCTGGTCACTACTAGTTTCAATTAATCATGCAGAGTAAAATGTAAGCATGCCTAGTCAAATACTAGATTTTGTCAATGTCATTTTTTAAACAAAGGGAATAAAATAATTAAGACTAGCAATGGCCAGGGTGATTCCTTATAAATATTATAGACGGGAAGCTTGCATACCAGAGCTTCCAATGTGTGATATTCAAAGCCATACTATTGTGTGGAGTCTAAGCACACACTCTCACACACACCCATTGACTCTAGTGCAGATTTTTAATTTTGTACAGAGGGTTGGACAGTGAGCAAAATCTGAACCCCAACTTTACAAAATAAGCATGAATTTCATTAAACTGATTGATGATATCTTATTCAAACCATCTCCAACAAAATTGTTAACTATTCAGCTATAACTCATATTCAGATTAAGTATTATTTCATTATAGTTTTTTAGTTATTAAAGATCAACTTGGCAAGTTCTATTTTAAACACATAGTCGATCTTTACCTGAAGTTTATCGTACAAAATTTTCGTCGTTTGATATTATTTTTCAAAGCAAGTAGTCTTTTATCACTGTCCTCTCCTAGCTGTGCCCGGTTCGATTTAATTTCTGAAAAATGATTTATGAAATATAATTTTAGAGAACTGTTCAACTGATACATCCATTCAATACGAGTATTAATTTATAATTTATCAAACTGTTTTCATAGTGTCGGGAGACTCAGGAGTTACAAATTTGCTTAAATTAACTAAACACTGTTAAATGTTTACCCATTAGATATAACAGTGCTTTTAAAACTGGATACCAACCAAAAAGAAATATGAGTGTAAGCTTATAAACTATACTTGGTAACAAAACAAAGTCATGTCCTACATAATCAGCTTATACGCCCAATGTATTTTGATAAGAGCACTATGTAAAGGGACACTTGAATAACACCATTAATTACTCATAAGCACTCACGAAATTCTGGAACATAAATATGTTCTAAAACCATTATTTGTAAGAAGAGGGATTATGAAATCATCCATCAGTGCGGAAATGCTTAGCACCAAAAATGATAGGCTCGTATTTTTAAGTTGCTTCAGGTATATAAACTATTTATGCGAGCATAGTTGGCATTGCAATGAATGTGTTGATTTATTTGGTCCGGCTCATTCCCAACGCCCTATTTTTCAAGTCGTGTAGCATCAAGAACTCCGGATGCCCTGCAATGTATCATGAAAGTGTATACGCCACGGGGCTGGAAAAAATGTTATTCGCACGAATATCAACAACGGAACATGATCCCAAGTGGCAGAAGAGTTCCGCTCTGTCTTTAAAGGATAAGCTTTCCCAAAATCATTAATATGGATGCAGTGAGTCAAGAACATTTTACATTATCCTACAATTAAGTTTTGAAAAAAAAATCGTTGAGACCTTCCAGTGATATGATTTAAAAAAAAGAACAAATCTGTATATCTTCCTCTGTAGATGGCATGCTGGTGAAGTCTTTGATGTCATTCTATTTATTTATTTATTTATTTATTTATTTATTTTCCACTTGTGGGGTGGATCGCCCTCTTCAGCTATAAGCTGTTCTTCAGAGGGGTCCACTCACAAATATAGAAAAAATATAAAAACGTACAATACAATCAGTATATTCAAAATTATATGTAATAATACACAATACACAAGAAAAAGAACACTTTATGTATACATGTAAAAACAAGTAAAAAGAATATTGAAAAATGATAATGATAATGATAATGATAATGATATTGATAATGATAATGATAATGATAATAACGAGAACAGAACATCATACAATACTAAATAATACTGCAAATTAGAGGGTGAACTAACAGTAATAACAGAAAAAAGGGGAGAAAAAAATGATGATAATCTAGAATACAACTCTCTACTGACTTTATACAGGTATTTCCATATTTACAAAAATGTTTATACTTTATAACCCCCCCCCAAAAAAAAAAAAGAGAATTGTTGCTCAGGTATGAGAGGGCTAAGATGAATTTGCACACAGCTTACAAGGTCTTAGGTCAATGGCTTTTGTTAGCCGAGAAATTTAAAAAAGTGAAATCTTTATTCAAAGTGAATGGAGATTTTATCTAGTATAACAGCATAGACTTAAAGCAACATGCTAACAATGACACTGTTTAAAAAATGTGAGATATATAATCCTCCATGCTCTAAGTGTCTTTAATACGGCCTAACAATGAAAGTGAAAATCTAGAAGCACTCACGTTGACTTTATTCACCTACCCATTTCCTCCAAAAGACTGACTGCGTGTAGCTCTAGGCTATTTTATCCTCCACCGGAGTGCAAATTGTTTATTCATGCATATCTTGCCAGTGGTAGCATAACTTTCAAACCTGTTGTATTCTAGGGTGTTCATTTGTCCAGTAAAACATTACTATGTAGCTCAGATATCAAAGTTTGACAATTTTTCAAATTGAAGCTCCACAATGTTACCCCATTACTTTAAAGATTGTGTGAGGGATGTGCAAGTCCATTACTTCCCTTCATTATCAATACCAAACGGTAGTTTAGTACTTACGAATGGTGTGTTGAAAGTTTGAGATCCATACGTCATGAATTTGTTGTTTTATGAGAAAAACTAATACGACCTTGTTACCAGAATGTTGTCTTTCGTCGACGTTTCCAATTTTGGCCTCAAACTGCGAATCGCGTGGTTATGCCTATATCGTCGCAAAGACCAGCGGAGCGCCACTGATTGTTAAACGGGCAAACCTCCGCTGCACGACCTTGGCTAACGGGCTGATCGGACAATTTTGAACTGACGTGCACGTTTGACGTCGGGATTTTTTGAAATTTGCTTATGAGTAATTTGAAAAAGGATTGAAGTTTTAACCGTCCAGATATTTTCACCAAAACGCCAAATATTTTACCTAAGTCTCTATGAGAGGTGTTTATTTATATTAATGCTTCACTTGGATATGATTTCAGCTGATCTTCATTTCATTTAGGTGTTTTTTTGACGTGCAACAATGAGCACAATTTTAGCAGAGCATTACCATCTATAGAAGCCGAATTTTTGTTTTACATTTTTAAATCAACCTTCATTTTTTCGATATTTTGTGGACTGACTGAATCTAGGTAGATGTTTGTGGGAAATTCTCCTTGACAGCGTAACATACGACATTGTGAACATTGTGCAGCATTAATGTTACAACGGTAATTTGAAAGGCCGAATGCGCCCGGGGGCTGTATACTCGAGTATGTACATGTGTGGAACTAATGCTTGGCTAGGCTTGTTAGTACAATAAAGTGTTCGCACTTGACTTGAGCTTAGAAGTCGTACACGTGAAAATAACATTAGTGTATTAATAATGCAGGTTGCAGCAACAAATGAAATAACGTGAAAGCTAGTTGCGTTGTGTCTCTGTAGGATATGGCTATTTTGGACATGCCTGAATAATGCCTATAAGATATTAATCCGGTTGCGATCATGATGTACTTGAAGAAATGAGAGTAAGGTTTAATGCTTTTATTGAGCAGGATGCTTTTAAATGAAATATTTTAATTCAAACGCCATATATTAAATCATTACCGCCCTTAACCCTTTCCACGTCACGCGAATTTGTAGAAAAACAATGCGGACAAAATTAATCATAATTTATGTCATTTGTAGATCTCCAACATTTGAGTATAATGTATATATTAAATCATATAAATTACTTGCAAAAGTGCACCTTTCTTGAATCATGGGCAGTGCAATAGAAACTTTAAAAACGTACATAATTAATCAGTATTCCGCTCAGCTCATTTCAACCGTTTATTTTATTCACATAAAATTGTGCATGTTCAAGACATGTACAGGTATGAAATTGAAAGTTATCAGTGTTTAATTGTTTTAGGTATTTAACCAATTTCATTGTGATTTTTTTTTACTTTAAATTGCAAAACTCATGCCTATTTTATCAGAAATTGTGCTAATTTTCACTTGCCTCGGAGGAGAACTTTGTTGTCACATAAACCCATGTTATTTTCAGGACCAATTATTTTGCCGTATGATATTAAAGACATGTGTACTTTAAAGTCTTTAAAGGAGAAAAAGAAATATTATTACCTCTCTTATACGATGAATATTTGTCTTAACATCAATTCAATAAATATTATACATGTATTTGAAGTTCATATACACACGCACGTTACCGCACACACACCGAACATACACGTGCACACACACACACGAGCGCGCATTCACACGGAATAGCTCACTCACCAACTGTAGCATGTAAAAAAATACATTACCAAATTAAGTATTCCTTCGGGAGTCGGACTTTAATCAAAATCTTCCACCTGACTTATAAGTAAGTGCGACGAAAATCACACAAGCAAACGAGTTATTTATTAGGGTAGCGGGTCCTCTCGGATATATTAACTCTGTATTTAGATACAGAATGTACTTAACTGACGAATTTCGAAGCGACATTTTCTCATTATTAGCAGTGACCCGAATTCATAAGAGGTCTCCATTACGCGAGTAAATCGAATGAAGAGAGGTAGTCAGGTATGGGCCGCTTAAGGCGTGTGGGATACACATTACAGACTGTTGCCGTCTTCGTTATCCCAATATAGGAATGCTATACTCATTTTAAAGGCAGAACGTCTCTCCTGCGTGCTTACAAATAAGCAATGTGAAAATACACTGGTATAATAGAAGAAAATACCCCCTGAGAACTTTTAGCAAAGTATATAGGAGCTAGAAACTCAGTTTTAGTGAAATTATAGTGACCGTTAGATTCCTTTTTGAATTATTGTCTCTTAGAGACAAAAATTCCGAACTTACAGTAAATAGCCATCGTTTTTGCACATTTTTCAAATTTTAGGTAATTACTAATCCTCAGATTTCACAGACATGTCCTTTATCGATAGCCTAAGAGCGTGTGTGATGTTTAGGTTTCCTGCGAGGAGGGATGAAAAATTCGATTCCCTGCCTTTAAACTGATATTACCATTATATGGAAATTACTACAGTATATACCGATGACCACGAGTGGTCTGTATATCTTATCCGATTTATTCTGAAGCCTCCATATCTCATTCTCATGCACAGTGGTGGACGATGTTATATTTAAAACAAAGTTTGTGTGTGTGTGTGTGTGTGTGTGTGTGTGTGTGTGTGTGTGTGTGTGTGTGTGTGTGTGTGTGTG
>JZLH01S0438180.1:38624-67949 GCA_001188425.1 Eucidaris tribuloides
CTAATACTCTACCAAAAAGATTAGAACACACATTTTGACATGAAGCAATTGATTTTAATTCTGAATGTTGAATGTTAAATTTTTACAATGCGATACACATCTAAGGCACACTCATTAAATATCAGTTTTATTAATGTACAGAAGGTGTTAAAAAAAGACCTCAAGAATTTTTAAAATTACTGAAATACCATTAAATAATTGCAAGCAGTTTATTTAACACATCTGCTACCACTAGTAACATAGTTACTGACGCCAATGTCCATTACAGTATAAAAGGTCTTTAACTGCTAAATGTCACAGAATAATGATGATGCTTGATGATGGTTTTCTGACATCTATCAGAAATATCTTCAAAACAAAAAAAATAATCTTCAATAGTACCCAATATTTCCCCATTAACCTACTTGGTCTGAACTTTAAATTGAATTGATGTATTCCTACAGATTTTTTGAAGTCACTATGGCAATGCCATCAATCATATCAAGACCAAACACTTGACATAACGTATACAATAGTAAGCCTATATTTTCCCTATTATTTGACTTGGGCAAGGCGAACTTTTTTTATCATTATTTTAATTATTCATACAGGTATTTAAAGTCTAAAGGTTAGTATCATGCATTGGGAACACTTGAAATGCCTCAATAACCAAATGAGTTGAAATATATACCAACTATACACGTGCAGGAGTGTATCTCGCCACCTGGGAGGCATTGTTCTGTATTTCTTTACTTACCCGTTGAAGCGAGTGACGCAGTATCTCGTAGGAGGTCTATGCGAAATGCCGTGTTAAGCGAAACCAAATCGGTCTTTCAACGGGTTAGGAGAATCTTAAGCAAACATAGGAGTATCTTAATTTTGATAAAAATTAGCCCACATGAATAATAGGAGAGCTACACAGCCAGTAGGAGTTGATATTGACATTGTTATTTTTGAATGAGTCAACGTTTGCACTACAAGATTTTCACAGAGAATCCTTGCATAGTTTTACTGATTCTAGAGCTAGTTTCAGCCAGTTGAGGACTACCCCCAATCATGGTCATATTACACTTTAATTTATGCTCACACAGATCTTATGCATCCATCAATCAAAACACCAGCCAAAACTAGGATGTAACTTTTACATACCTGTCTAAGCTTGCTGTTAGCCATGACCTATCTGCTTGTTGACATTCCATGTACCTAATCACCGTTGATCTGGATAACTTATCGTACCGATCGACATCTCGAGATATCCTGTCATCCGGCCTTGGCTCTTGCCTTCTCTGACCACCGGTCTCCCCTCATCCTCCACCCCTCTCACGATATTATTCATCCTTCTTGTTAGCATACTCTATCGTCGCCACGATCGTTCGCCGTCGTGTTCGTAGCGCTCGTACGCCGATCCGTCATACTGTGTCTTCACGTCTCCGGTCCCGTCTGTCAGTGACCTTCGCTTGCCGCCCACCTGACTCAGGACCGTTCTCCTTGCGTCTTTCACATCGGCCTCCTCATCCCTCTCCTTATTCCACACTTTTTCGCCTTCATTTAAGTTTTCACTTTATCCTGTCTGTCCATGTCGATATCTCATCCGACCTCTCGACCTATCATTCGCGGTACCGCTTTTCACTTTTTTCAACTCGCTCTCGCCGTTTGAGGCTCTTCCTGCGGTCTTGTTGTCGCTGCTTCCGCGGGCGCCTCGTCCCGCTTGTCATTACCGTCCATCCCGCGATTCTTGCGGCATGTGGCTCCTCTACTCCCGTTCCCATTTATATTTCTCGTACGGATTTTCTGTTTCTGGTCGTTCCTGCGAACGGACCGATCATCGTAGTACCGAATTATCGCGATCTTGATGACGAATGCTGCGTGGCATGGCGTACGGTCTCATGATGCCTTGTCATTCTCCGGGCCGTACCTATCCTCCGCTTGTAATCTCTCCTTTCCGCGTAAGGGTCGATCTCGTTTCTTTTTCTCCTGTCGTATTCTGGTACTCTCATACATGCGTCGGTTCTGTCGCCTCACCCTCTCAGTTTCTACTATCCCGTCATCTCTTTGCTCGGGCCTGCTGGCTTCCAGTCTTTCCTTTTGACTCTGTTTACGATCAAGCCAACAAACAAACAAACTTCAAACAAATTAAATTGATAAACATTCTACAGGAGGACACTCAGAACGAGAGAAAGGAGTGGAGGGCGAGTCATCATGAATGTGAAAGTCAGTGAACCCTCAAAAGACAGAAGATGGTGACTTTTAATAAACAAGGATGCTGATAATGATAATGTTGATGGAATAATTGTATTGTTAGTTGCATTATTGTATTGTCCATATCACCGCGGATGAAACAAACTTTCCACTTTGTGGAGATATAAACTCATCATCATCTTAGTAATCATTTGCATCTCTCTATGTATGATACACAAAAACAATATCTCACTTTCTTCAACACTATTTAAAATGATGAATAGCCACAGCAATAACCCGGATTACTACCTAAACAGTTTGGATTGTTTATTCTTGGGGGCCTAGAAAAAGCTTTTCCATCAAACCGGTTTATGATACAATATACAGTCACCATATATTTCCATTCAACTATGGTAATATCTTTGCATTTGTATGCATTTATATGCACATTTAAGCCTCTATTGATGAACACGAAAACAAGTCTATGCTGCATCTGGGACCAAATTTGCTGGAAGCTATATATCGATATATAGGAAAATCAAATTTTATTGCTCAGGTACTGACAGACAATGGTAGTGCAGAACAAGATCACTGCCTAAGTGAGTTTAGATTGGTACACAAGTATACGCCAGTTTAGTGTCGCATGTGAGTTCTCCTGTACGCATTAGTACAAAACATTTATGCATAATTATGTGCAATATAAATATGTGACCATACTGTATCTTTACCAATATATTTGTAGTTTATGTCAGGGCCAACTCCAGCAAGCCCGCAGGCAAGGTCTCAGCGTTGTATAAACAACCGTTTCAAGAGGTTAGGCATGACTCATATTAATATGTTGGTAAAATTGCTTATTTTGCCAGGTTCCTACGCTAACCACTGTCTCTTGGCGCTAGCCGTTTCTATCTCTTGGGTCCACTCTGCGTATAATCGTCATCGTCCCTCTTCGTCATCGTCGACGTATCGATCCCTGCCTTCGCGTGCGGCCTGTTGTACTTGCTGTCCTGAGTTGCATCATCTCGTTCAGAATTTTGCTCAGGTGCCTCTGGCTTTTCTTCCTCTGTCGAGCGATGGCCTGCTTCTCCGCGATGCTTTTGCCATCTCTTCTTGGGATCTGAGAAAATCAATAATGAACGGATCATTTGGATGGTTTATGGAAAAGTGAAATTTGGTCTATGAGGTGTTTTGTTGTACAGACATATGCTTAACTCTTGACATGTCAGGCTTTTTTAACAATGCACCCTGAGCAATTTGAAGTGTATTGTTAACTATCAAGCAACACATATAATATTTTGCTACACATGCTGTTGTTGGAGAGAAGTGTTGCAATGACAAATTGGGGGGACAAAGCTATGTAATCTATGATTTCAATATTGTTCCTGAGTTAGATCATTTTGTGAAGTTATTATATGTTTGAAGACAAAAGATATCCTAAACAGCATGCAAATGTGTGAATGTTTTTTCCCATTTCACCCAAACTTCAATAACCTGTAACTTTGCTAATATCCAATGTTAATTTGCTCAGTGTTATCCGTATTAGTAAAGGGCTATCCATCGCTATTCAAATATGCAAGACAAATTGTTATTACTGCATAATATTATTGGCACTTATGATGAGGGATGCAATTTACTTTGAGAATATTATTCTGGTGTTTGCTTGGGATTCGAATCTTATTTGATGACTTGTTAATTCATAAATGCATACCTTCGGCAACCAGCCAATAAATAAAATTAATCATGATGCCTCTAAAAAAATGCTATAATGTCTAAAATGAGTAAAGAATGATGTAAGAATATTTTTTATAATTTTTTCGCGAGCAAGTAAATACAGTATTCTTTGGGCAAATGAACTTGAATGTGTAACTTTAACATGTCGATAAGGGACACGTTGGCAAAAAATTATGGTGTGGAGCCCTGGATGTATTGACAGTTTTCCGACAAAATATGACCTGATGCTCACTTGTATGTTCTTGTTTGGCTTGCTGCGTTGCGTCCTCCGCTTCCATTTCTTCTTGTTCAGCGTCAGCTTCAGTCTGTTGGTTGTCGACTGGCTTATCTTTCACTGAATTTCCGCCGCTTCCTTTGGTGCACTTCTCCGATCCAACTGACTTGCCCCGCATTTTTACAAAACCTATATCGGGAGAGAATGAAATGAAGGAACAAGTGGGATCTGTCGATTACTATTATCTGTTGGCTGAAGATCGGATAAATACTCACAATTTCCCCCCCCCCCCTCCCAAATTGACATATGTTTAACGCCTAGTATCCGGGGCGGTGGGGGGGGGCCTGGCTTTACTTTCAAGTCTCGTGCATCATTCGAGACCAATTTTCGGCAAATATTCGGACATACGTACCGCCTCCGCGACTTTTTCGTGCGATGCATGCAATCCAAAATTGCTCAAAAACGTGATTTGCTGTCAAGAATCAATGCAAATTGTTGTTTTCAGTCCAAAAAATCATAAATGTTATGTTATTTTACTTCAAACTGCGTAGAAATTGGATTATATTTTATGCTGTTTATGGATGCAAAAAAGTACCCTGACAAGTTCATCGAAATAAAAATCAATAAAACAAAAAGTTGAAAAACATAAATACATAAAAATTACGGCCGATTACGCGATCTGAGCCAGATCTTTTGGGGGGGGGGGGAACCATTAATGCCACCCCCCCCCCCCCCCCCCCCAGGAGTGACAAGACTGAAGATAGCCCGGATCCTATTGGTAATGACCTAATTTTGTACATGGTAAAATGATTCTCTTTCTATTGTCAATTTGTGGATACACATAATTCTGTTTATACCATGAAATCATCAGCTCTAAATGCTTCTATTTTTTTTTTTCAGTTATACACTCATTTTCAAACAGAGAGTTTGACGACACAAATCGTTTACTGTCTTTACCTGAACAAGCCTTGAAGCCTAGTTCCGAGTCTTTTTAGTCTTTCCTTTATCCTTTTCTTTGTCTTTCTTCTTCTTCATACTACCAGCAGATATCATCTCACCATCCCCACTCCCACTGGACGGCACCCTAGGGATGTTATGGCCTCCATTCTCTTCCTGCTCCACGACTGTCAAGACAATGATGTATAATAAAATGCAACATCAGGTACAGTGGCAGATCTAGGGAATAAGGTGCCCGGGGCAAACAATGAAATTGCCCCCCCCAACCCCTCCCAAAACTGATATCACTGCAAATGTAAGGGAGCAGATCTACCAAGTGGTAGATGGTCTTTGCAATTGTAATGATTTAATATGTAATTTCTTATGCATTTGAGCTAAACGAAAATTGGCAGGAGAGTGCTGCAATCGAGCGATATATTTTCAAAGCCAGAAGATTGATAAATGGTATTCACTACTTCTCCAAATGAGGCACAAAATTAACAAACATTTTGGAGAAATAATTTAGCACTAAATGTTGAACCCTAGCAAATTCTATTCACACACATTATCCTAGATTGGGCCGCAATAGTCAACAAGAGGCCGATTACTATAAACTTGTACATCAAGCAAGTCACAAATAATTACAGTTTTTATTGTCAAATTTTGAACATTTTAAAACAGTATTTATCAATTTGGGGATAGTTTTATCCCCAAATGAAGACTGCTTAGTGGGAGTGAAAAATACTATATTATCGATCACTGAAAGGACTTCTTTTCTGTGCTTACCTGTGTACATCGCTGTGATCGCATCACCATTCGGTGGCTGGTCTTGATACGATCGGTCCACAGCCGCTCGAAAGCTGTCATTGCAGACGCGACCCCTCCTGACTTTTGGCCTGGGTCGACCCGGAAAGTCCTCCCTCTGTTGGTGGACGGTCGCCATAGCAACCTCCAGGCTCTCCAAGGAGCTGGACTTCTCCATCCCTAGACCAGGTCCCATGGATTTTTGGGTACCTGGTGGTATCAGGCAGAACGAAGGATAAGAGAAGTTGGGCATTGATAATACTTCTGGTACTGGTTCTGAGATTTGAACGGAATAGTTTGTCAAGCACTTTCACTGTCTACTACACAAAACTGAAATATATGTGGTATACACGATACGATAGACAGAAGTTTTCCAAAGTGTTTGTTCGCTATGAACAGTGAATACACCAATGAAAGGCACAGAACTAAAATGGTGATGTACTCAGAGAAAGCAAGTTATAAAGCAATGACAGTGAACTAAACAGGTGATGTACTCAGGAAAGCAAGTCAAAAGCAATAATGGAAGTGGCACAATGAAACAACCATGAAACCAGTTCAGAAGTGAGGGATCATTATCATCATTCTGGCATTCAGTTCACTGAGTATGCTTGTATCTTCTATATTCCAAAGCCTTTATTAGTGTCATTCACATTACCACTTCTTTGTGGTGCATTGTGAACACTACAGGTAAGCCTATGCAGGAGTTGTGAGAGAGGGGAAATCATCAAAGAAGATTCTTTTGATTTGTCTGGAAGTTTGCTTGAACTAGGGATTAATCCACCAAACCAATCTTCAAGCATCAACACTCTTTTGTGGTCTATTATGTACATATAATGGTCAAGACATTGTAATCTGCTCAGGATTAACTCAACTTCTGAGTAGGGCCATAAGTACACCAGCTAGAGGAAGGATTAGTGATTAGAGGAATACTACTAACAAACAAATGGAAGTACTAACTTCCTAGGTGGATCAAGTCTTTATTTGCCACCTTTTAAAAAGAGATCCTTGTGTTTAATTCAGGGTTCTTATTCAATTTGCAGATTTGCCAACTACCTGTACAAATGCTTCTTCCAGGTAGAAGCTGTGATTGATTTAGATTTGCCAGAAGGGTGTATATTAAACAAGGATAAGGAGGGATTATCATTGTTTTCATTGTATTTACTGATCTGTGCAAATTAGTGAACTTCTCATTAAGAGAGTTTAATGGTTATTGACATTTAACCCTTTATTTTGGAGGCTGGAAAGACTGGGGGGGGGGGGCATAAAGGGCCCCCCCCTTCAGATCTCGGCCGTTGATCGCGCGATCGCGATGAAAGTCGACACACACTGTCACTATGACTTAATCTACAGAATTGTATATTGATGTTAAAAAAATTAACGTGTCAAATATTTCAAATTAATTATTATGCTTAATTTATGCATGAAATTTGAATTGGCTGTAAATCATTAAGTTAAAGCGCTTGAAGTGCTCATTTTTTGTTTAAAGGACTCTTGCGAGATCTGATTGAGGACATTAAAACATTCGGTCTGTATCAAAATGTTTCTTATGTATTTATTGTTTTTGGAATTTCTTATGTCTTTCTTTTTTCGATCTTTTTGTTTTATTGTTTTTCAATGGAATGTCCGGCCGACGATTATTTCGGTCATTAAACACATAAAATTTAGTAATTATTCAATCGAGTAAAGTTAAATAATATATACATTTATGAATTTGCCGTGCTGAAAAACACAATTGCATTTGAAATAATCACTACAATTTCATGTTTTGAGCCGATTTTTGGTTGTACATGCAAGTACGAAAAGTTGCGTAATTTCCGGAACCGCGGTACCCCGGCGGTCGCAAATTTTGGCTTAAAAGATGTGCAGACTTCAAAGAAAAAAGTTCTATGAAATTATGCGGCCATAGCTTCTCGCTGCTTAAAATTTTATCGCAAAAAATGTCGAGGGGGGGGGCCTTTTAGGCCCCCCCAGTCTTATTAGGGTTTAGGGTGATGATGGAAGTAGCACAGACTGTACTGTCTGAATTTGATAATTGCCCATAAAAGGCAATTAATTGGGATTTTATTGCTTACATCAGTCATGACATCACACAATATAAGGAAAGCAGTAACCACACATCTCAGCAGAAACAAAACTCAAATGAAAACAAACACACAAAGACCAGGATATATGACTCCCACAGGTATTGGTAGAATGACTAAATATAGACCATTGAAGGCAGGGCATCTCTTTTGCATGCCTCAAAATTAACATTGTTTAAATACACTGGTATGTAGAAGAACATGCCATCTAAGAATCTTTAGCACAGTATACGAGCTAGAAAGACATTTTTCATGACATTATGGTGACCATTAGACTTTGATTTATTCTGCAGACAAAACTTCAACAACTCTTTTCAGACCCTTACAGTGTATGGGGTTGTTCATCCTGTAAGATGTTATAAATGTATTTACAATTTACAAATGTGTGCATTTATCAACATTACAAATTGTATGCATTAGTCTCATGATGATAAGTATTCACAGACTGAAAGATAAATACTGCAATGATGTAACTGCAGTGACTTATTCCAGTAAGTTTCCCCCAAAGTCTGATGGACCTACAATGGTCTAACTGACCATTATGGTTTGTTGCATTTTTCAAATTCTGGGCAATTACTGATCTTCAGATTTAACAGAAATGTCCTTCATAAAAAATATTGTGAAGGCATGAGTGATGTTTTGCCATACTGCATGATGGGAGCAAATGAGATACACTGCCTTATGTGCAAAGATAAAGGCCCTTAACACTGCATTAAGTCCATGGTGTTAAGGGCCTTTTCCAAGTACACAATGAAATGAGGGAAGACAACATGATAGCAAAAGCAAAGATAAAAACAGATCTTAGCAGGAACACACAGATCTGGAAGTTGCAAAGCAAACAAGGGATTTTTTCTCCTTCTTTTTTATTTACCAGACTTATTAGAACACAGCAAACATTTAATTGAGGACATTCACAAGTTTACAACTGGTATTAATCAAAAACTACATTCAAGTAAGAAAACAACCCACATGTAGAAAATCACACAGGAGCATAATTACTCTACACGTATATCTATGAAGTGCATGTGAATGGGGGAATCCCTATAGACTGAAGATTTGTACGAGCAGTTCCAATGGATCTAATAGACAAAAAACAAGCTTAATTCTGGTATTACAGTGAGGCCTCAATGCCATGGATTACACATGCTGAATATTTCGTGGTGGCTTCATTTTCGTGAATTTTACAACTTATCAAATGCAAAAACTATACAAAAATATAGGTATCTGAAATATGTGGTGTATACAGTAGTGCATAAGTCTAACCTTCACAACAAAAATGAAACAACTATGAAATTTAATGTTATGAACAGTCACAAACAAAACTGGGATTACACTGCAACTAAACAAAAGCAAAAGAGACTAAAATATACAAACAAGAAAAAAAAAGTGTACTGTTTGGAGCTATCTGTGAGAAAAAAAAAGAGCATGTGAAAGAGTGAAGCAATCAAAACAGAAAATGAAAGGTCATAACTTACAGCTCAAGCACACACATTTCAGGAGGAAATAGTGGGGTCAAAGTTTCAAGCAAAGATATACAGGCCTGTATTCTTGTTATCCCTAAAATGGCCAGGAGGGGGGTTAGGGAAACGGGGAAAAGCAGGGTTCAAGCCACGATCTAACAAGCCTGTATTCTAAAGATTAACCCTAAATGGCTGGTGGCTTGGGGGGGGGGGGGTGCACTAGTCTTAACCCTATCTAGGCCGGGGTATTTTGGGAGATCATATGGGGGGGGGGGGGGGCTCACAGGCCCCCCTTCAGATCTCGGCCATCGACCGCACAATCGCAACGAAAATTGGCATGCACATCGCCCACGACCTAATCTACAAAATTGTATAATTTTGCTAATTTATGCATACTGGTAATAAATAGGTGAAATCATACTTTTTGCTCTAATTCACTAAATGAATCTCCAAATGGGCTCATTTCTGGTGCAGAAACCCTATGTGGTGCTCTTAGCAAATGTACTTCAAAAAAATTGCGATATCAGATGAATTTCTTATGTATTTGATTGTTTTTGCAATTTCTTATGTATTTCCTTGTTTTTTCGACCTTTTGTTTTTCATTGTTTTTTCGATGAAATTTGTCGGTAACACTCATGCGATCATAAACAGTATAAAATTAAGTAATTTGAATCTGTAAAAACAAAAATATTAATACATTTATGATATTTGGCTGAAAACACAATTTTTATTGAAATTGTACACAAAATCATGTTTTTTAGCAAATTTTGGTGCGACATGCATGTACAAAATTGTGCGTATCTTCGGAAACGCATACCTGGGCGACGCGGGCGTCGCAAATTTGGTCTTAAAAGATGCGGAGACCCGGGGGGAAAAGTCATTAAACATCGTGACGAGAGCTTTTCGTGTTGTGAACATATTGCGCGAAACATTGAGGGGGGCCTCCCAGGCCCCCCCCCCCCCCAGCCTAGATAGGGTTAAATGGATTAAATTAGTGTCAAACTTTTCATTCAGTGAGCACGCATTGAATGGGTCCCATTTGTGGCCAAAAATTGTTTCACCAGCAAATTATTAAAACCGGTAGTTACTGAGGAAATAAATCCCCATCATGCAGTTTAACTTTTTTCATGCCAGGGATTTTAAACCTCTATGACTCTATGTGTATTACTTGGTGCAAATCTGTGGCTTGGCACATTAAGAGTTAATCTGCGTATGTCCAAGGTAAATGAATATATAAATAAATCTTGTGCAAATCAAGAAAGACAAAAAGGAGTGAGAAAAATAAAGGCAGCATGAATATACACCAGTGCACAGCAGGAAAAAAAAATGAAGCAATTGTGCGAGAGATTTTACTAGCAACTATCTCCACGTCGCCAACAGAGGGCACTCTACTTACTCTCGTCTATATGACTAGCACTAGGTTTGGAATCAAGGAGGGAGTCCATGGAACTTGCCCGAAGAAGACTACTGGTGCTGGCCGCGACATCTGCATAGAGTGGGGGGTGGGGTTCAAAACGACGGGCATTCATACATTTGGCAACCGAAAATATGAGGAACATTCAAACTGGCTACTGGTCATTCACAGAAATGAATGAAAATTAACACGAAACATACAAATGTAAAAAAATACAAATACAGGTGACTCTGCCTAAGTCGAATCTCTTGGGACCACAGAAATCTGTTCGACTTAGCCAAAATTTGACTTAGAAGATGTAAATAAGACTTGTTTTGCATATTCTGGTCTGAAATAATGCTTGGAGTTAAGCGATTATTCAACTTATGGAAGGAAGGTCGACTTATGCAGAGTCTACTGTAATTACTTTAAGAAATTTCATCTTATTGGGTTTATTAGACAGGCCTAGATCATTTACAGTCAAACTCGTTCCAGCGGCCACCTCTCTATAGTAGCCAACCTGTCTACAGTGGTCACAGATATTATTCCCCAGGAGACAGACCTGTCTGTAACTACCACCTGTCCATAAAGACCACATTCTTTCCTTTCCCTTGTTTGAAAACTACAGACAGGTTTCTGTATTGACACCCTGAAGAAATTAGAATTTCAGGGATAAAGTTAAATCTCCATTACACGTTAAAGTGATAGGCTAACATTGTGGAGCTTCAATTTAAAAAATTGTCAAATTTTGATATCTGAACTACATAGTAGTGTTCATTTGGACAAATTAACACCCTAGAATAAAAAAAGTTTGGAAAGTTACATTGCCAATGGCAAGTTATGCATGAATAAACAAAACTCGGGGCGAGTTTAAATAGCGTAGGTGTACACACGGTAAGTCTATGGGAGAAAATGGGCAGGTGAATCCGATCAACTTACGATTTTCACTTTTTTAAAGCACTAAATAATCATTTTAAAATACAATTTTTTCAGGGCGTCATTTTTAGACCTTATCAAAGATAATGGTAGCATGGGGAATCATGTAGCTCAGATTTTTTTACCCGTGGTAAATGTTAGCCAATACCTTTAAATTTTCATTACATGTTAAAGACAATTTGATTTTGTTATAAGATATCAGACATGTCCCGTAGACACTAGTCTGAATATACAAGTCCTTAACGTGTTTAAGATTTCACATCCGAAACATGTGTATAATAATATTGATTTATGTTTTAAGACTCCAAATCTGTTTTGATAAATAAAATAAAACACGGCATTAACATATTCTTTGATGACATAATTATGTTGTGTTCCTGTATCACCTGCACTATTGATTCCTGTTTTGATTTTGATAACAGATCTTTACTAGACTCAAGTATGAATGAACACAAACAGAATGACACTAGGAAATAAAAGCTAAACTGGAAGTACATAGTTCAATGTTTCAATGCACAAAACGGAACTACAAGCAGAAAATCAAAAGATAACGTGACTTAATTTGTTGAACGAATACGTAATAATTAACGCCATGTATTCACAGCATGCAAAGGGCTGCCATATAATCAGAAATTCAAATTACACAATAATGGTCTGGTAAGGACAAAACAAAACAGCACAAAGATAAACCATTTATAAATATCAATATATCAGGACTTGGTAGGTAAGCCCCTCATACATTACCTTTCATCTGAATTCTAGAAAGATACTGTGTGCATTTATATTTCATATTTATATTTTATGTTTGAATTTATACAGTTATGGTTATTACTAAGCTTACAACAATGTAAGAGATATCAGGTTTTCATCAATGAACACATTGTAGAACATACATAATATGTTTTATTTTTTGAAAAAAAATAGAGTGAAATAACCTCTAATCCGTGTGCCAACAAAAATATTCCTTTTAAATTATATACCTATCAACCTTCATCTACTTTTCAAAATGTCATTTTATGTTTTATTTTTTCGATTCTTATTTTTATTTTTTATTTATTTATTTATTTATTTTTTTTTTTTGGGGGGGGTAGGTGATCTTCTTTTGGTATAATTAAGGTTGTTTTCATCTTCAAGCCTGAAGATGGTAATTTCCAAGAATTATGATATATTTTCCCTGTGATACTGGAGTACTTTTGCATGATTGAGATTTTAAAAACACCTATTGCACAATACAAATTCTGAAAAACTCACCTCTTTGGGTAACATTTATTGGTGGTTTCTTCTGTACTGGTTCAATTTGCTCCCCTCTTGTCTTTTTGTACCAAGCCATCTACAAAGAATATGTTATATATGAATATGCTGTAATCAATTGATCGATAAAAGAAATCAATTGACGCACAAGTTTAGTTTTGGCGATTTTTTTTTTTATTTGAAAGCTTTATGCCCAAATATCATATCACATCAATAACAGATTCTGAATGTCTTTTGTTTTTGTTTTTTAAATCAATTAATGGAAAATTAGGAGGGGTGGGAGGGGGAGGGGTACCCCCGGAAATTTTCCACTATATTTTACATTATAGCAGCCAAAGGGTTAATAAGGAGTTAAGGTTATCTGAATTACACCTCATCAGCAAGATCAGATTCTTTTTCATTAATTAATTTTAAAAGAAAAGACATTCAGAATCTGCTATTGGTGTGATATGATCTTTGGGAATAAAGCTTTCAAATACAAAAAAGAATAAAAATTGCCAAAACTAAACTTGCTCTTCAAACTAAATAGATAAATAAATAAGTACTTACACAAGCCACTTTTTCTGGTAATTTTGAAGAACTTTCACGAACAGTCAAGTGATGCAAAACTTCACAAAACAATTTGAATGATTGAAGACATCATTTCAAGGCATTACAGTCAAACCTGCTCTAGCGACCACCTATTCAGAAAGACAACCTATGTTGTATCCCTTCAAAACTGTTTCTCATTGCAATGTGTATAACGGGAACCTGTACGTAAAGACCACCTGCTTATAAACACAATTTCTCTTGTCTCCCTTGCACAGTCTTTATATACAGGTTTCACTGTATGATATTATGATACTCTACATACAGCATGTACCTTTGGTTTCAGAATGGAATACAAGTATTAACACACAATAACTAATATCTATTTGTACTACCAAAAACAGTGAATTAGCCACTGTAACAAATTTCACAGGGCCTCTTTTTTCCTCCAGAATAAGCAAATGAATCCTCCACAATTTAACCTGTTGGCTACAGGTACCGGATGTACCATGTATTATCTATAGGCACATTACAGAATCTCAGAGGCAATGGGGTTATATTCTTGTGAGCTCTGATAACCCACCTGTTTAGCATCCAAGGATCCTCCTTGCCTTCTCTCTGAGAAGCTGGCTCTGGCATAACTATCTCTGTCAAACTGGTTATCATCTGGAAGAGGGCTTAATTCACTGCAAAGACAAACAATGAAAACAGGAGTTCTTCAAATTTATAGACTCATGAAATGCACTCTTTGGGGGATTAACACTATACTAATGGGGGGGGGGGTCAAATTGGATCGGTAAAAAATGATTAACAAAAATAACACAATTGTATAAATATTTGTAAAGGGCAAGAACAGAGCTTCTGACACACTTATTCTTACAGCCAACGTAAAGTTTTGGTAAATGGTAAAACAGTTATCACAAAAAGGGAAGAGACTAATTACTTACCCATCTTGTGCTGTCTTCTCCCAGCCAACAACCATTGGGAGGGGAGGGGCCCGTAAGATGGGATGTGGGTCGACAGATGGCGGGATATAGTTCGGGACTGGGGGCTAGGGTGGCTCATTCTCGTCTTAATGATCATGGAAGAATGAATTATTAATCAATAATGATTACATAAATGAATGATAAATAAAACTAGATAATAAATCATTGAATATAGGCAATAAAGACACTTTAATACCTAATATGAATAGACTGATAAAATGAAATATTGTTACGATTCACACCAAACTCAAGCTTGTATAATATTCACTGTAAATTTTAAAATTTGTTATGGTCTATTAAGCTTCTTTTTCTTTTTCTATACCACGAATGGTCTATGCGAGCACTGTACCTTTTCGAAGTGAAAGGTACAACTATCATGTCATATGTTGTTCAGAAGACCAAACCAAGATGGGTTGATTGATTTTCAGTTTTAAGAAAAGTCCTGAAATAAAACACAGGAATCAATATTGATGATTATAATAGTACTTGGAGGGTAAGCATCTTTGGTGTGTGTGTGGTGTGTGTGGGTGGTAGTGTTGTTGTGTGGGGGGGGGGGGAGGGCAATTTTACCCGAACGATTTGCTGACGTGTAAAATTAACGTCTTGGCAATCTGTATAAATAACCTACGGGAAAGAATCACATACCTAGAGCATGCAATGAGCGATGTATCATGTCTCTTCTACTTCACATGTGATGCTCGCCAGCACCGTCTCCACCCCAAGCTGTAGGTAGACGTCTGTCCACCGGACACCTCCCTCCTCCTACCATACCCATACCTCCCCTGCTCTGGGTATGTTAGCCTTGGCACGGTCTCTCGACGCCACTGGGCGCTCCACCCGTGGCGTGAAACCAACATGCTCGTTGGCGGGATAACCCGCCATTGTGGCAAAGTTGGGTTGTTCAGCGCGAGAGGGGGCCATTGGGCAGGGCCGTTGCCGAAACATGGGTGGATGTCGTTTTTCACGCGAACGGTAAAACCAAGCGCGCTGTCGACGTTGCGGTGCTCGCTGATTGGGCTGGAACAGAGATTTGTTAGGTGTTATTGGTGTTCAGGCGCTGTCTCACGATCAGTGGCGCCAGCGCTATGAACGAGACGGATTGTGGATGCGGGCGATTTCTGTGAGACATGCTGGCTAGAGTTCTCGCCTCGCCGTTTGATCATGCAGTCAGGGACGTTTTCGTTGATGCAATAGAAGCTGGTCGGTGTGGCTTGCGTAGACGACCATGAGCACACTGGTTTAAAAGAGAATGAGATAAAGAAGAGTTCAAACAACTGTGTACTACAGCTATTCAGGCAAGCCTCGGCAGTTCAGTTTTCACGGGACAAGCTTTGTCTAAAAGATTGCCATAAAATTTGAATGCATTAGTGACTGGTCTTAGGTTGTGTCTGTGATTTGAAATGTAGACTGTTACATTTTTTTTTCTATTCTGAGGATCTTTCAAATAATAGTTTACTATTACTTTGCGAAGATCCATCCATTCTCCATTATTTTATCATTAGCTATTTTTTTAACTGTGTAAAGTTTGTTTGTTTCGTTGTTTAGTTATTGGACATGTTTCTTGATCTTTTTATCATGAAATGGAAAAAAACAATTCAGATTGCATTCAATACTTCACTCAATGTTCCAGATACTCGAATCATGAATACTGTTATGAAAGCAAGTAGATCGATAGAACACATATTCAAAGAATTACCACTTTCAGGCACCTTTTTAGACATTATATCCTGTAAAATAAACTTGAAAAGACAAATTATCCTTACGGGACGCGTTCAGGGGCAGAATCTAAGACCTCGCAATCACCCACCCTTTGGCTCAAATCTTTCCATTTGATGGGGCATTTTTGGAATTTATCATCAAACACGGCCCTTCGCTTTCTTTTGAATTTTGATCCACCTTCTGCCTTTGCATTTATAAAACTTTTACCAAAGAAAACTCTGGTAAAATTGTGGACCACAGATTTTTGTTGTCTGTGGTAAATGGAATCGTACAATCATGCTTACAGAGTTTTCCATATTTTTACTAAAGACATTTCTCTGTTAAGTTTTATGCACTACCCCATTGATGCATGTTACGTAATATATTCACTCTAAAGTTTAACTCACGCCCGACAACACAACGTCTCACCTTTGAGGGGCCGACCACCATGAATACGGATTGATAAAGATGCCCAGGTCCTTGTCACTGTCTCTCCACGGGTTCGCCATCCATCTCGCTTGGCCCTTGACGCGACCCCGAGAACCGCCGACCGCTGCGTCCGTTGAGGGGGGAAATGTCAAGGTCATTTGAACTACCTGTTGTGGCAGCGTAGATCCGCCCCTCGATGGCTGCATCTCAGGCTGCAAGGGAGATTTGACATAAAACACATGATGTGGGTACATAAGATAAGGTTCAAGTTCTTAACATGTTCTTTAACTCTTCTGCACCCACAAATTATGCCCAGTAAGTGTCAATAACCCAAAGTATGACCATAATAACTATGTTCATTTTTTTTCTCAGACGAGGCAGAGGCAACCCTAACTTTATCTCTCATGAAAGTGATCAGTTTACATTAGATATTTTTCTACAAACTGGAGATTTTATCAGATTTTTTTTGTGTGTGTGATATGGGAGAAAAATATTTATATTTTTTATGTACATATGAATATCTATTTTTCAGAAATACAGTACGTAACTTCAAAAAATCTATTCTTATAGTCAAATTCAGAAATCTTAACATTGAATTAAAAAATACATTGTGAGAAAGAATATACTTTTATCCACAACTTGTGTACGTACAACATTTTTCTCCACTATGCATGTGTAAACAAGTTTGAGCTGTTGGAAGTTGACACTGAATTCCAAATCTTGCACAATATGGCATTCGTCCCCCCCCCCCCCACCCCTTTCAAAAAAGGCTCAGTTGAGCTAAAAATTTCATTGTCGCTCAAAACTTAAGATTATTATTATTATTATTATCACTTATACTGCGCTTTTCCCATTAAGCCCAAAGCGCTTACAATTGTATACAATTATGTAATCTTAAAACTACAAACTGCTAAAAAGATGGGTTTTTAATGCCTTTTTGAAAATAGGTATTGATGAAGACTGTCTTATTGTAAGTGGCAAATCATTCCAGTATTTTGAAGCTGACACAGTAAATGTTTTATCACCGGCTAATGTGCGAGTAACTGAATATGTGAGACGAAGAAGGTCACTAGCTGACCTAAGTAGGGCTGTCGTCAAATAGAAATTTCTCTTCCGACATGTCACCTCAAATATTTAGCCGACAGACACAGCTGTCGACACAACAATGGTCTGATTAATTGGGACATTCATACTGCAGTCTTACACCACCGTACCTACATATTCATGTTTAACCCCTTGGGCTCGATGCTATACGACACGGTTGTTCCTTGAGAGACGACGCGATTTGCACATGCTTGACTTTGAAGGGAATATAAACTCACATTTTCTTCTGAAATTCCACATTGAATATTTATTTTCATACTTTATATTGGTAAAAAATGTGTAATTTATGGGACAAACGCATTAAGCAATAAAACTCTACCGTTTATACAGTGTTTGACCGAAATTTTTGTCACAATTTCTGGGCTTCTGTAGAAGCCCGTCGTCTCTGAGTGTGCAATGCACTGGGCTTCTATACAAGCCCGTCGTCCCCAAGGGGTTAAATACACCTGTATTGTGGCTATTGTACTACAGGGGATAATCAGCCTGCCAGGGGGCCCCAGTGATGACTGACATCGCTATTGAAAGCAGCAATGGAATTTTGACCTTTGGGCTTGACCACATCTTCCGGGAACCGAGATTCTTATGGTGTAGATTACACTCAGAACAATGGTTCTCAGTTTCTATAACCTTCTGCAAGTGTGAGAAAGAAAAAAATGCTTGCTTTGAGAAGTGACTGGCTGCAGAGATGACATTGCTAGGTCCTGATTTATTACTTTGATACCCCATGTGTTGTTGTCGGTAAGATAAAATCTCTGTCGATATATCGTCTTTCAGTCAAAATACTGTTATCTCGACAAGCTTTCTGACAGGCCTGTCGACGACACCACTAGACCTAAGTGATCTGGTGGGTGTATATAAATTCAGACAATTGCGTAAGTACTCTGGAGCCTGGTTATTGAGTGTTCTGTAGACAAACAAGAGTAGAGATACAAGGTTTTGTCACACCCATTGACGAGTCTAAATCCAAACAAGTCTTACCAACTGCCTCGGTACCATCTTGGCTGGTGAATCCTGCCTGGATACCACCAGGTTGACCACGCCCCCCAGCTTGACACTCCTCAAGATGGAGACCGCCTCACTCTGACTCTTACCAGTCATCTCAATACCATTCACCTGGTAAACAAGGACACAACAAAGGTCAAAGGTCAGGATTTACATTCATAACATAATAATAACATTATTTGGGGGAGGCGTAATGGCGTAGTGGATAACAGCTTGGCTTCCCGACCTAGAGGTCCGTGGTTTGAGCCCACGTGGCGGTTGTGTCCTTGGGTAAGGCACTTTATCCCCATTACCTCGTCCCTCGGATAGGACGTAAAGCTGGAGCTCCCGTGTTGAGACAGGAAACACCTCAGCACATTAAAGAACCCACACACTTCATCGAAAAGAGAAGGATGAATACCCAGTGTGATGGCCATTCATTCCAACACTATATCAACATTCTTTGGGCCCCTTCTATGGCGCTGTAGCTGCTGCCTTGCTGAAGGATGCATGGTCCAATATTGTATGCCATGTGCAATTCAGCCTTCGGGCTGCCAAGCATGAGCTATGTATACTATTAATAAATATGAAAATAGATAAATAAATAAGTAAGCAAGCACCAGTAATGGAGTAGAGTCCACAAGTTCCAGTTCCCCAGTTAACCCGTTGTTTACGGGAACTGGATCTTCCCTACGTTAACTCTATGGGATTTTCAGAATCTCGGAGGCAATGGGTTAAGGGGCAAACATGATTGACACTTGAAAATGTGTGAAGAACCCAATGAGTTGAAACATACATGTATAGTGATATTTACTGCAGCTGGAGTGGATCTCCCAGCTGGAAGGAATTGTCTTTTCCTTTAGTTGTTTTATTTACAAAGAATCAAGAATGACAAGGATTTTATTTCTCTTGAGAGCCAATACAAATATATCCCACAGAAAACTATATAACAGATAAACCTACCACAGAGGATATTGAAGGTAGGTATTTTAACCCTATTTTAACTGGGCTATTTCAGACCAGGTTTTTACGTGGGGGGGGGGGTCAATTTGACCCCCCTTTCAGATCTCGGTCCGCTGATCACGCGATCACCGCGAAAATTTGCATACGCGTAGAGCCGAATGTAAACTACAAGACTGTATAGTAAAATTTTCAAAAAATTAATTTTTTCTATTTTTAAGTAATTAATTATGCAAATAAGTGTATGAAATTATGTTTTCACCTATAACTCACTTACAATAGCTAGTAGAATGCTATATTTTGGTGAAAATATTCATTTTGATATTGCTAACAATTATCTACAAAAAATTTGCCGAATCAGAATTCATTTCTTATGTATTTCATTGTATTTGGAATTTTATGTAATTCTTTATGGTTGATCGATTTTGTTTTCTTATTGTTTTTTCGATAAATTTGTCTGGGCGACATTTTTGCGATCTAATCAAAGTTATAAACATATAATCCATTTCAACCAGTTAAAGTAAAATAATCAATAACATTCAATGATCTTTTGTTTATAACACAATTCCTGCTATGATATTACAAAAATCAACGTTTTTGAGCAATTTTCGACCCCTGACCTGATGGACGAAAATTCGTACATGCAGCTTCCTTAACATTGTCCGATTTTCCGCGAGAAAATGTCCTCAAAAATATGCGCCCAGACTGAAAAATAACAAGAGCCCGGGGGCACGACGCTCACGAGCTCTCGCAACTCTATGCGTACCATAGAAAATCAACATTTCAGTTATATGTATACTTTTACCTTGGAGCCTTATATCTAGAGCACCAAATATCAAATGAAACTTTGAAAATTTATCCAACCGCTTAGGCATATAGCATCTCATATTATGCCAGTTCAAATTAAATTCTGACATCCATTTTTATAAAAACAACATTTGAACCTTTTAGTGACTTTGATCCCAATAAAACATTATGAGGTCATATTACAATAGCATTTACCATCATTAGTCCACAAAATGGGCAAATAACAACCAAAAGAGAAACATTTAAATTCTTTACTTTGACTACATATGTTACTTGACCGCAAATACAGTAGGTCCCAGTTACGCATCTATCACCCCACAGTATGGTTAAAATGGCTTTTGCTTAGATGTTACCTGTTTGCGCCCTGTGGCGCCCTGCCCCCTGCGCCTCCAGGGGCCTGCTGTACCATTTCCAGGAACCCCTTTCTCCCCCTCCCCCTCTGAGATCATTCCACAAGTTGGTCTTAATCCATTGATGTGAATTGAATTTTAACCATAGGGACCATTCCTAACTTTTGCCCTTTAGGACAATACCGTGCCACCTAGATGCATTGTCATTGAGTAACGATTAATAGGGAACATGTGATTTTCCGTTTCAAGAAAAGGCCTTTTCCGTTTCCAAAAATCTGGAATTCCGTTTCAACTTGTGACTTGTCTGAAAAATGGAAATTCCGTTTAACCATAGACTTTGTATACATGAACAAAAATGACAATTCCGTTTGTATAAAACTTGAAACAAATATTTTCTCGCTGTTTCTGTGTTTTTGTGTCAACTTTTTCTAATTTTTGCTCTGAGTTTCGTGTTTTTTCCTTTCAAAAAGTAAAAATTTGGAGAAAAAAGAGGTTTTCCGTGATTTTCCGTTTGAAAACTCATTTTCCGTTTCAAGTTGTGATTTCCGGAAATTCCGTCCGCTTTCCGTTATCGCGGAAAATCATTGTCCCTACATTAATTTAGCACATATAGAGGTATCTACACACAAAGTGGCTTACCTACACTATTTCTGGATCTAGAGAAGAAGATGTTTGAAATCTACCTACTTTGGGCCCTTTAGGGCCCTGCCCCTGGGCCCTCAGGGGGGCCAGGTGTACCATTTGAGGACCCTTGAATCCCCACCCCCTAAGGATCATTCCTGCTAAGTTTGGGCCAAATCCAATCATGCACTTTGAAGAAGAAGCTGAAAAAGTGTAAAAGTTTACGCACGACGAACGACGCACGACGCGCGACGAACGACGCAGGACGCACGACGCGCGACGAACGACGCACGACGGACGACGGACGAAAAGCGATCGCAATAGCTCACTTGAGCCTTTGGCTCAGGTGAGTTAAAAAAGTCAGCTGATGTGACAGCGGTACAAAAAAAGTTTGGCGCGGACATTCCGAGTCGCCAAAATTCGCTCGGGGGGGGGCGTCAATTGACCTCCCCCCCAGTTAATTATTTAGGTCGTTAAAATGAGTCAACGTGATCATAAAGAGTTTCAAGCAGAATCCTGCCATTAGTTATTGTCTTTAGTAACTAGTTTAACCCCCGAGACACTTGGAATTGACTAGCCTCCAATCATGTTATTTACCTTTTCCACCAAACCTTGCAATTTCATCATACGATGGGACTCGATGCTGAATCCGAGCCCACCACAAATCGGACTCGAGTCTAGACTTGACTATAACACTGATGAGATGTTAAACTTTACGAGAGGGCCTGGAGTTTGCCTACAATGAGCTATTTTGTATACACAATGCCTGAAATACGGCCTTAAAATAAACTGCGAGGTCCCAAATTCAGGCTTTTGCCTAAAAACTGGCATCCGTGATATTGGTGCAAATTAGACCTTAATAAACTCTCACTTCCATTGTTTATTGTTTAAGGCATTTTGGTTTTTGTTTGTTCTAAATATAGAAACAATCCAGTCCTTTTTTGACACTCACAAATTAGATTCAGAATAACAACATCCATCAATAACTTATCAATGTATACAGCTGGCAATCTGTGTGTAATGTACTCGAGCACATTACATTCCCAATGCCGTCCATGAGGCCAATTAATAAAGGTGATATTTCAAGCAAACATGCAGCCATGCTGATTTAATCCCTTGGGGTCACTGCTTCATGGCAGTATTCAAAAAATGAAAAACAATGCAATTCTCACTTTAGTGGTTGTGAAGGGATTACAAACCCAAAAATGTTTTCTTTTAAAAAGTCTGCACAGAATATGTACCTTTTTCATTTTGTTGTATGTCTACGAAAAAGCCATTAACTGCATGCCATGTGCTTATGCAAAGGCCATTAACTGTAATCATTACATATTATATTAGCGGCCTTTGCATAGGCACACGACATACAAATACAGCTTTTGCATAGGCATACAGCAATTTATACTGGTACTTTATGGAACAGAGGCATTAGGCAATATAACCTCATGTTTGATGAAAAAGAAATGTAACATAAGTTAGGAGAATTGTGATCAGAAACCACCTCTGGAGAATGATTTGAATTGCTATTGTGATTTTAGTTTGCTTTTACAAGAGTGGACATGACTGCCAGTTTGAAAACAGTCTCAAAGGTATATATGGCTCCCAATTAAAATATTAAATGCCATGGTCACTGCACAACATACATACATATAACTCCAATGGATTATGTAGTCCCAGAGATGAAAGGGGGTCAAATAGCTGTAATTGGCCTTACCTCCATCAGCCTGTCTCCAGGCTTGAGACGGCCGTCCGCGATGGCGGCTCCTTTGGGTAGGATGTTCTTGATGAAGATGGGGATCTTCCCACCGGTGGGATTATCTCTGGATGTCACGCTGAAGCCCAAACCCTGAGGGCCTGTTACGAGAAGGGAGAAATGTCAGAATGAAAGATGCATAAATATTATTGATCCCTATTGAAATGGGGTGTCAAACATGAAGATAAAATTGTGTATCCATCTCACTGACATGCAGAACAAATGCAAGTAGGTACCATAAGGCATAGGATAATATTGAACTGTGCTACCACATTTAACAACTCAAACAAATAGTGGAGACTAATCAAGTCAAAGAGAAAAATACACAATAATATGCCCAACTTGACTGACATGTGATGATATATTGTCACATCATAACACCTTTACCATAGGCCCAATGAAAATGTACAGGAAGGATGGAAGAAAAAAGTCCTGAAGCCATATTAACCGAATCTGAGCAATTGCAATGTTATGGAAAGATAATACCCATGCCCCCCCCCCCCCCCCAACGCGTATAAAGGCTACAAGACTATCATCAAAACATGACAACCCTGTAGCTTGCAGGCACAAACCCTCGTCCGTCATGGGAGCAAATCAGGGTCTGAACAATCTGTGCTGTAGACTTATACTTCTATAGGCCCTGTGTTATAGCTGCTCATGTGACACAATCAGAGAATGACCAAACTACTCTTGGCTCAAGTCAGTGTGGATTATTGTCTTAGTGTCAAAATAGAGTCTAGATGCTTGCACAAGCAGAGAGAGATTAAATTAGTCTTGGCTCAAGTTAGTGTCAAAATGAGTCTGTGCCTGCCAGCACAAGCAGAGAATGAGCAAACTAGTCTTGGGACAAGTCAGTGTGGGCTGTTGTCTAGGTGTCAATATAGAGTCTGAAACAGGGTTTGAACAGTCTGTGATGTAGACTACTACTCCATAGGCTCTTTTATACAGAAAATGGGCAAATTGTCTAAGCTCAAGTCAGCGTGGACTGGGATGCTCACCTTTCATCAGCTGTATGTAGAGTTTGCGCCCGATTCTCCTGGTGCTCATCGGGGGTATCATCTTGGAGGACTTCTCGGCTGGACCCCCCGCAGGAGCAGGAGGGGGAGGGGAAGACAGCGTCGTGGTGGGGGACCGCACCGGGATGGCCGGGGGGATCTTTGGGGACTTTGGTGGTGGCGGGATGGTCAGCTCTAGGTGGCCATTCTCCTTAGGCACGATGGCAGTTGGTGAGGTGAGAGCTCCTGGCGTGGTCGGCGACTTCTCTCGTTGTACCGTCAGTCGGACCGTGGGGTTGCGCATGGCTTCTCGCAACATTTCTTGTGCTCTGTTGAAAGTGTTGTAGGTGAAAGCAAGACAACAAAAATAGCATGTTAACCCTCCAAATCTGAAGGTAAAATGATTGAACAGGTCTTGTTTTGTCTTTAAAGAGTAAAAGCAAACAAAAGCAGATTCAGTGCATCTTTTCAAGGGGAGTTTCAGAAAAGGCCTAGACTTTGCTATTGTGTACGAAGTGACATCAAGTGTTTGTTCACTTGGTCTTTACAGGACTAGATGCTATTTCTGGCAACTTTCTATATTACTTAGTCAGGGATGTTCCGTAATAGTCTTGTACAAAATTCAATGGGCAAGACCTCACCTGAAATAAGGTGAGCTACAAAACTTTAAAGGCAAATTTCGCCCAGATGTCAAGTTGCCTTTAATACAAGTAGAAAAATGAGCAAAACATATTAATGAAAGTTTGGCAAATATCCACCAAAGAATAACAGACAGAGTTATGAAGGTTCAAAGTTTTAATTTTGTGACGTCACATGCGAGAAGCTCCCCTTATGATATCATATAAATTCAATGAATTGCCATTTTTTAATGGTTCATGATAATTGAATGTCTGCTTTTCATAGAAGCATGTACGAAATAATGCGTTTGATTATAAACTGTACGCACAGGTAAAATCATTTTCAATTTTCTGAGAAAATGGCATTTATGAAATTCAAATTACAATATATGGGGAGCTGCTCGCATGAGACGTCACAAAACAAAAACTTTGAAACTTCATAACTCTGTTATTCTTTGGTGGAATTTCGCCCAACTTTCATTAATATGTTTCTCTCATTTGTCTATTTTGATTAAAACCAACTTGATGTCAGGGTGAGCTTTGCCTTCAAGCAAAAGAAAATTCTAATATTTTGTGTCACATGCTGAAGCATTCCTATCACCAAGCACCAATCTCAAAATTACAGATTCAATTCGTAGGGGCTGGTGTTGGTAAATGGAAAAAATTATGTGTAAACTCCAACACAAACCACCAGCAACAACAGATTTCAGTGCCACCGATACCAGATTTTGACACTGAACTTGAAATCACCCATTGCAGTGAATTACACAACACTTTACACAAAGGTGAGCAACGTAAGAAATATTGTTCCGCCTTTCTTACCTGTTGAAGGTATGGAGAGAGATGTCACTGCCATTTATCTGAAGGATGTAATCACCCTGTCTGAGGCGTCCATCTCTGGCCGCCCGCCCCCCGGGTTCAATACTGTGGACCACGATACCAAAGGCACTGGAGAAGAAAAGGGAAAAGAGGTTTCAGATTATTACATTTCATATTTTGTGCAAAAATAAAGAAATAAACGCCAACAATTTGATGATGATGCTACTGCAAAAATGAAAGAATGTCATGCCTCATAACAATCTTAAATCATGTCATTTGCAAAACATCCACATTAATTATTTGTCTGATTGAATTTTTCTGCCTTTTCCACATCACCTGTAACATGCATATAGATACATACATAAAACAGGTAATGATTCTTCTCCCTTGCTGCTCTCAAACAAGAATAACCAGTCCATTCACAAGAATGGTGGATAAGCCACTAACGATACACCTCTAGCCATTGGGCAATCTCGGTGGTCTAGTGGTATGACACTTGACTAAAAACCACGAGGTCATGGGTTCAATCCCCACCTGAGTCAGTCTGTGATTTTTTTTTTTACACAGTGGCTCAAACTGCACTTTGTGAAAGGCAAATAAAAAAACAATTCTTTAACATTTTGTCATTTTGTGAGATTATTTGTTGTTGTTTTAACAGTTTAGAAATCAAGCCAGATTCACCTGCCGTCGTCCTGCTCTGTCTTGCAAATTATATGAACGCCCAGCGGGGTGCCATCATTGGTCAGGACGATGTTGTCAATCTCTGCATCCTGATCACCGTCCGTCAGGAAGTCTGGGGCGCCCTCTGTGTTGGCCTGTGTAAAGAAAGAACATTTAACAGACTTTAGAAGTAAAGGCAAATGGAGTATGTTTGTATCCTGCACATATGTTTAGGAAGGATGACGTTTCGAGAAGGGCATTTGAGTTTCAGATGGATTGTCGGAGAGTAGGAGGGTTGGGCTGAAGGAGGATGCGCCAAATTCAAATGGATTGTCTGAGGGGAAGGGGCAAGTCAAAGAAGACATGGAAGAAGCAAGTGGTGGAGGAGAGTAGAAGGGTTGGGCTGAAGGAGGAGGATGCACCAAATTCACAAGCATTGTCTGAAGGAAGGGGGGGGGCGATCAAAGAAGACATGGAAGAAGCAAGTGGTAAAGGAGAGTAGGAGGGTTAGGCTGAAGGAGGATGATGCACCAAATTCTGGACTGTCTGAGGGACAGGGGGTGATCAAAGAAGACATGGAAAAAGCAAATGGTGGAAGAGAGTAGGAATGATAGGCTGAAGGAGGAGGATGCGCAAAATCAGGCAAAATGGAGGGAGGAGGTAAGGGCAATTGCTGTGAGAATGAGGTGAATCCAGGCTACCCGTAATGTGGACAAAACCAGATTTAAATATCTGGATTAGTATAAGTAAAGTAAACAGTAGGTTTGTGAGACTAGTCACGGCGAAACCAAGGAATCACAGATGTATCCAATCCCCAGCATGATATTATGAAATATGTGGTTCTCCTGGTTATTTTTCAGTTACAGTCTATTTCTCACACTTCAGACATTAAAGGGACTGAATCGTGGCCATCGACTGGCCTGATGAGAACAAAACTCAGGGCCGTCACCCTGTTCGCTAGCTCCGTTTCGCGTGGGTGTGTTGATGTGTTGCGAAACCAGTTCGATGCACACGCAGCAGCGCACTGGCAGATCGTGTATTCAGTACGGCCAATGAGAAGCAACAAACTCAGTGGAGGTCCTATCAAATTTACCGAAATGTGCCGAATTGATTATTCGGGCTCTTTCGTATTAGCGTGTGCGTCCGTCGCGGTCCGCTGAGTACTGCAACGAAATAAACACTCCACCGCGTATACAGTATGTATAACTCGAAACGGAGCTAGCGAACGGGGTGACCGCCCTGAGTTTTGTTCTCAATCAGCCGTCGCAAGCGTACTTCCGATTGTCACCTGATTCCAGCTCCCTCCCTTTTATTCTCACAATTTCTGACATTTTGTATGTCAAATTCCAATACACAGGGCTCTGACCCACTCGCACACTCTGCAGCTGCCCGGGGCCAAGTAAAACTTTCATGTGGGCGCAAGTAAAAAATCCTCCTACATCGCTTCAACACTCTCTCACTCTCGCCGATTACAGCCCCTAAAAATTTTTGATCACCATGAAACACCTATGAAATTCAGCAAAATACTGTCCCATAAACCCACAAAAAAATACTGTCCTTAAAATTTTTCCGCTCGGTCCAGCCTATCTATTTCAACATTCATATTTTTGCCCATCCCCCCTGCTCTCTATCTGTATTTAATTTTATGAATCTCTAACTTCATAAATCACACCAATTGCAAACCTCCAGATTATTTGAAATAATAAATGTCCCAATTGCTCATAAAAAAGCCTTATTGTTTTGAATTTTATTGAGAAATCATTTTTAATGTTTTCAGCTGGTTATTGTATCAGGCAAGTAATAAATCTTTTCATCTACTCGAGCATAGTTAAAAAAATCTGAATGTTTGATAATCTTCACTGTGCCGGACGGGCAAGCAGGCCAAAAAAGTTAGGTGTGGCCAGTCCTGCAAGTACAGATATTAAGTTTCTCAGTTTATTTCTGCCACCAAGAATTTGGATTACTGTGTATTTTTTTCGCTTACATCAAAAACCTGTAGAGCCTATATTTATCTCTTCCTACCTTGGCCTGAGCCTCTGTCAGAAACAAGTGTTACTCCAGGTTGAGGTATTTAAGATCTTTATGCATTTATTTTGTGCCAACAAACTTTTTATTGCACAGCGTACATTGTACAATGGTTTTATAAAATTACTATTTGGCAAGACAAAGGTAGGTTAATTGTGACAGGTCAGCGAGTATGCCAAACGGTGGATTCATAAATCTTACAGCAGTTTCTCTACGTGAGAGGAGTTTGATAAGTTTGAATTCAAGATTTGTACAGCTTACTTTGGTCCATACAACAAAAATACTGTATGCAGAGACTAGTAGAATATACAGCATTCTTCCCAAATTTGTGTTTACACCTGCATGAATGTGAGAATCATCTACATGTTTAAAGGCAGAGGATCTCTTTTGCATGTCTAAAAATTAACATTGTGTAAATACATTGGCATTTAGAAGAAAATGCTATCTGGGAACCTTTAGCAAAATATAGGAGCTAGAAACTCAGTTTTAGAGGAATTGTAGTGACCATTAGACTCTGATTTGATTTTTTTTTCTCGCGAGAAAAAAATTCCTACCATAGAACGTACACTAAACGGCTTTTGTTTTTCTTTCGCATTTTTCAAATTCTAGGTAACAAATGACCCCCAAATTTCACAGACATGCCTTTCATCAATAGCCTACGGGCATGGGTTATCATTTCCTGGTCTGCAGGGATGTTTGCAAAAGAGATCCACTGCCTTTAAGTTCTCTTTCTTACCTACAAAGTTGTGTTAAAGTTTCATGATTGTTGTACGTATACATGTACATGAAGGCACACGTGTATACAGGCACATGCTTTTCCTGTGCCTGTAAACTTGAATTGTCTTCTCACTTGTAATAAATGTATTTTGTTCAACACATAAAGCCATATTCAGTGTCCTTTTAACAAGCTGATTATGAAACAAAAGGACACTTCTAATTAATATTTTTTTTGTTCTGCATGTTTAACATGATGTACTGAGTACTGGGGGGGGGGGGGGAGGCAGTATTGTTACCACTTAATCACATTTTCATTCA
>JZLH01S0438180.1:86721-110720 GCA_001188425.1 Eucidaris tribuloides
AGCGCAGACCAATACACGATGTATCATTCGCTGTCCCCGCATCCGCACCGTATTCCTACATGAATCACGCAAGCTGCACAGCTGATTTGGGCGTGCGAAATTACACATGATCGTGTAGCGCACACAGCTTGCAAAATGTGGCATTTGTGATCGTTGTTTTGTGTGTTCAATGTGTAGCGTGCCGCTTCATGGTGCACTGTAGAGATCTATATCTCTACCGTGCACCATGAAGTGGCGCGCTACACATTGACCACACAAAACAATGATCACAAATGCCACATTTTGCAAGCTGTGTGCGCTAAACAATCATGTGTAATTTCGCACGCCCAAATCAGCTGAGCAGCTTGCGTGATTTATGCACTGGTGGTAGGAATACGGTGCGGGGACAGCGAATGATACATCGTGTATTGGTCTGCATGATCTCGCGCGACAAAATAAATTGTATTTTTGGTAATCTGGCTTTGATATTTTTGGCTGGAAAACCAAGTTAAGTCGCCTGTTAACTTGGAAAACGTGTGAGGAGGAGAATACTTCACGGAAATATCACGCTGAGAAGAGTATCAGCCCAATATTTTCAGGTAAGGAAGACAGTTTTTAGAGGCATTCTGTTACATACACAGACCTACAATACGTGTATTATTTTGATGGTTAGTTAATTCGGCCTACTAGTATTTTTCGGCAATAATTAACTATCGATAATTATCGATATCGGTAAGGATTTTCTTACCGATATATCGTTAAAGAATTTCTCAATGATAACAGGCCTATTGTGCAGTAGTTAATATACATTTGTATTACAATACAAAGTTCGACATTTATCGCTGCTGCTACAACTACTGCTATAACTACTACTACTACTAGTCTACTACTACTACTACTACTACTACTACTACTACTACTACTACTACAATTAACTAATTTAGTAATTTTTCCTCCATCTTCTGTGTTCTTCTTCCTTTTTTCTTTCTTTTTCTTCCTTCTTCTTTGATCATTTTTTTCCACGTGTATTTGTGTTAACAAACTGATCATACTTCAGTAGCAAAATGAAATAAAGCATTTCTATTTCATTTCATTTTGCTACTAGAGTATGATCATTCTATTCTAAGCATTTGCAAAAAGATGTTAGCATGATGACAGAGTATGAAAAATTCCATCGTTATCCATATAATTTTCCAATTTCCAGTAATCAACAGTTATCAAGTAAAATATTTTGCATTGAACATGAATATGTTGGCAGTTTGGCACCATTATTTCAGGGAATAATGACATATGACCTTTCAAACGTTGTTCACAGGTTTACCAAAACCCGCCCAGTTTTCATGATAGGATACCCAGTTTTGGAAAAGACACATCCTTCCAGCCAGGATACGATATAAAGTTCACTTCAGGATCTTAAGCACTTTGGCCTGCTCCCAACTGTGCTATTTCTCTGGATGTATGATCATTTCCTGATAGGAAGTAATAGCAATAAACTACTGTACTGAGAAGGAAACAATTACTTACTGTAAGAGGTAGTTACATTATAGTATCTGTGGTTAGATGTACATGTAGCTGTCGTTCGCATGGGTGTAATGACTGCTGAATAGATTTGTTGATTGTTAAAGGGACTCGTTATTTGGTATGACATAAAATTCAGTGGTGAATCAAGGGGAGGGGACAATTGGCCACTCCCCCTCCTCTTTCATCATGCCCCCATGAAACACGGGGAAAGGGGGAGTGAGTACAAAGAAAAAAAAATCCTGAACCCCAGGTAAAAATATAACCCTTTTTGGGGGTTGTCGGCTCATAAAACTTGTACAGTCCCCCCCCCCCCACCCCCCGGAAAATGCACACCCCAACATAAGTCAACTTTTAAAATTCCCACCAAACCATATCTACCTATGATTTTATTTGGATCAACAAGAAAATGATTTCTTTTTCGTACAACAAAAATTGTACTGTCAGATGCAAAATCTACAGAGAGTATAACTTTGCTCAATACCACAAGTGACAAGTAAATTTCAAATCATTGTGAAGTTTCCTTTCCATGCATTGTACGCTTATCTGTCTCATAGGAACTTTAACTGAGCAAAGTACATTTTTATGAAATATCACTTTTCTTCGACAGGAAATTTGAGGATTAAATATTGAAATCTCACGGTTCTTTTTCATCACCAAACGTGAACTGAACATTTTCTGCATCTGTACAAATCAAGAGTGTAACCTTTAAATCTGCATGTGTATAATGCAATGCCAATATAGGCATCGGCCTACTTGCGATCAAATGAAGTCAATTTTCTCACAGACACAGTAAATGGTCTTTCCATATAATCTGTGGCCAACCTTCTGGAGGTTAATTTTTGAGGGCCCCCAAGTTCATGATCTCGACTATTTTGCTGCACGTGGACATTTCTTTGTGTATTGTAGCACTTGTAAATCCCCCCAAAAGGCTGATCTGAATTACAGCACTTTTTGTAAAGTTAAAACCCGATGTTTTTGACATATGCTAAGTAGTTGGCAAGTTGCATTCTTTTCTGGTCAGAATTAGGGACTAGTTAAGTTAATATGCACAAACTCGGGAATGTTTTACAGATGTTAAAAATGGTTTTGATTTGATGCCAGCTGCTTCTATAAAGCAAGAATAACTGAAATGTACAAGGATAGTGGTTTGATCATAAGCAGACAAGCTTGAGTTAAGAAAGTTGAGCTATGTTAAGGCTACGATGGATTATATCAAGTCTATGGTAATGAAAGCCATGCATTCCACCTCAATTCTCTTTCTCTCTTGCTCTGTGTTCTTACATGTATTCTTGAGGCACACACAGGTTGTGTGTGTTTGGGGAGGGGGAAGGGGGGTTGTTTGGTTTAAGGTACATGCCCTATCCCTACCCCGATCCCGAAATAAAGTATACTGCAGCAAAGAAATTATTGAGGCCAAAAAGGAGGGGGAGCGGGGTAGGCCTACATGTCCACATAAGCCCCATATTTAGCTCCTTCTTTCAATTCAGCAAGTAGCCACAGAAGGGCCTGTTCAGGGCAGGCACTTTTTGTACAGTACCATACTGAACTATGCCAGAGGTGGCGCCTAAACATTCTTACAGCGAACCGTCCTTACGGTACCTAAAAGGGCCCTTAGACTTGGCTAAGTACATGATATTTGGTATATCAGTATGGCACAAGTGGGTACAAGTGTCACCAATACATTCTGTACCTCCAGATCAAGGTTGCCACTCATAGGGGAACCCCCTACCATAGGGGATTTTAACCAACCATTGGTTGTAGGGGATACCTACAGGGAAAACGGCCTTTGGTAGGGGGAAGCAGGGGTTTCGATGTTTCTGAATTTTATTCTGACAATTTTTAAAAAAATATTCTTGAATCCTCATAGGATTTCAAATAATTCCCGAACATATTTGTCTGTAGACATTTCCTGGTCGCTTCTCAGGTGCAGTAATCATATAATTACACAATCTGTAAATGTCAACTTTCTTAATAAACTTCAATTCTTGCCTTTGTTTAGGTTAATTGGGAAAACCCTAGTTTCATAGGTGAAAGTGGGAAGTGGAAAAGTGGATTTTTGTACGGGAAAACTTGCTTTCGTAGGTGAAGAGTGGTGTTTTAGAGCTTAGGGGAAAAGTAGTGTCCGTAGGGGAAAATGCACATGCCGTGTAGGGGGAAATGAAAATTTTGAGTGGCAGACCTGCTCCTGCTCCTGCCACTAACTCCCACACTGTACCTGATTCTTGGCCCGTGACGATGACGTCCATCTCAGAGATCACATCAAACTCTCCGTTATTATTGCTGTTGGTGAGGTGGAGGTTGGTCTTGTTGTTGCTGTTGTTGGTGTGGTTCAGATCGGCGAAGTTGACGGGACTGGCCGTACCCACGGAGCTAGCGCAGGTACTGGTACCATCCCCCAGGAAGTGCTGGCTGACCACCGGGGCCCGGGAGGGGTCTTGTTCCTCAAAATTTGCTGTGAGCTGGAAAATTTAAAATATCAAATTTGGAAAAAGATGATATTAAACACATGCAGGATCATGAAGCTCTTTTTTTTTTACTGGAAACTAACTTGAAAGATGCCTTTCAGTCAGCTCTGTCAAAGCAATGATTGCTGTCCAAATGAATTTGTCATTGTATTTATCTAATACCCCATTCACGCTGCTTCCTCCGGGGAACCACCGGGGAACCACCGGTGAATTCGCAGTTGAAACCAACGGGTAATCACCGGGGAAAATTCCTTTCACACTGGAGTATGCCATCCCATTGAATTTCGTACGCGCTGTTGTTAACTTCACGTGTTGTGTGCACGTACGCGTACGCAGCTGTACAGCGCACGGCCGACCTACGTCATTATAGCGGAAGTACATGTAATTAAGCGCGCGTTAATTTGATCTCACCTCCGCTCAACGGATACGTAGACGTCATAATTCGCGCAAAAAAACACATCTTTGACTGTTTTTACCAGCCGTTATTAAAATATCGCGATTGCACTTCAACTGGGTACGGCTATAGTGAAATGGAGATGGAACTTTTCATGATTTTAGTGATGTTTTTTCGATCACGAATAGTGTAACGAAGTAATTTGCAAACTGAAGACAAGTGAACAAAGAATCAAAGTACGCAGTAGTCAACAAACAATCACGAATACTATGATGTACACGTGTGCGACGCATAAATACAACAAACACAGCTGGCGAAAGCTAGCTTGCTATTGTTTGCAAGCACGTAGGAATCACGTGGAAGCGAGCGAAATTGGGCATGATCGACCGGAAACAAAACATGACCTTTGATCTTTAATCTGCATTTCACCCGGTGATTCACCGAGACACCCTTTCACGCTAGACTTTCCCCGGTGAACACCCGGTGAACACCCGGTGGTTCATCCGTGTTTACCCTGGATGGTCGGAGGGTAAAATTTTTCGAAAATTTAATCGGAGTTTCCCCGGGACTTCAACCGAGTGTCCTTTCATGCTGAGAGATTCCCCGGGTGTTCCCCGGGTGTACCCGGGTGCACCCGGGTAAAATCTCGCCAGCGTGAAAGGGGTATTAGCTTTTCCCACACTATCTGCTTTAGCTGTCATTGCCAATACCCATATGAGAGGCATGCAATCTGCTGAGTGCTGAAAGCTGACATACATTTGATTAAAGGTTAGTGACATCATTGGGAACACTTGAAAATGCCTCAAGACCAAAGAGTGAAATATAGTACAGCTGTTTCACTCAGCAGATGTGGATCCCCACCTTGAGGATTTTGCTGTAATTGTATTAGCTCCAAGGGAATCAAGCCATAAACATAGAGTTATCTTATCTTGCCGGGTAGGATAAAAATAGCCCCATAGAGAGCCACACAGCACGTTTACATGGCTACTAGTGAATATTGACATTGTTTGTTTTCGAATGAGTGAACGGTTTGACTACAAGATTTCACAGGAGAAGCCTTAGGCTAGTTTACTTGATTCTATGAGTTATCAGCCCAAGTTGAGACTACCCCAGTCATGTCGCATTTACCTTTTAACCTACGTACTTTTTTAGGACTGCAATGCAATGCGCATCAGGTGTATTCTGTTAGTGTTTAGCAATACAATATATGTAGAGTAATTGCTTAGCCTAGTGTTAAACGGCATGTAACATGTTTCCAGTTTAAAAAATCTGGATCTACACGATTCCTATCGATACCAGTGTCTCTGATACGTCGAAAATGAGCCCTGACAAAATGCAGTTTAATAGCGATCAATTAAGTGCTCTAAAAAATGAAATCATTGAGAGATCAATCAGTTTTCCGCCCATAGGAGCTGTGTGCTAGATCCTATCAGCCGAGATTTTATTAAATGTGCCAATTTGTATCTGCACATATGGTATTTGACAGCATAACTGTTGACTTTTGTATTCTAGGGTGTTTATTTGTCCATTAGAGCACTGGTCAGATATTTCCAATAGGCTATATGTCGACAATTTTTAAACAGCGTCTTCCACAGTGTTATATATTGTCTTTCTAAAATTAAAACAACAATGAAACAGTTAATTTAAATTATTTATGTAGTAAGTGTGGTATGTCTCCAAGGGCCATCATTCAGTGGCCTGATAATAGCAGGTTTGTGTTGATTTGGGGGGTGCAGCCTTGTCCCTGGACTTTGATGACTCCTGACACAAAAAAACTGGACATGTATTTACCATTTCACCTGCATGAAAATATGTATGAGAAACCAAAATCTGGCGGGCAATTCTGTGACTCTTTCAAATACCGCTTCTATTGACAGTCCATCACACAACCAAACAATACGCTATCAGCTGGATGGATTGACTGTTTTTGCTGATAATAAACCTAATCCCATATGTAAACTGAACCAAAAGCTCCTTGAAAGCCATCCTGTCAGCTAGCAGAGCTATATCCTTACATTTCCACAGAGAATGGTGGAAAATGAGTTTTTGATGTTTTTTCATCAAAGACTCAAAAATAGCTAGGAATTTGGGCGCAGTGCAATTGCAAAGGTTGAAGCAAACATCTTGTATAGGATTTTTGAATAACAACAACATTGCAAAAACAATAGATCTCATTCACTTCCCCCACCCACATATACATGACACCCAATCACCACCCCCCCCCCCTATAACACACACACGACACACACACACATGCACTAACACACTACCTTGTTCCTTGTTGTGAATAATATGAAATGTCAATATGACACTGACCTGACATTTGTTTTGACAGATAAGAGTATTTTGAATGTAGGCCCTACATGTACATCATTTGAAGTACATGTACTAAACATTTGTGTCCTGAGCCTTTCAGCTCACACCTATTCAACAGCAAAATACATGTAGGCCTACAGCATAAAAAAGCATGCGAGGGTGGGGGGGGGGGCAGGGGGTCAAAAACCCGAGACATCAAAATCAAAAATCACATCACACATTGAGGAATGTAAGCCCATACATGTAGGAAAAATATGGGCTTGCGGCGGACTGCTGTGGCAACCTTATAGCAACCTTGCGGTAACCTTGCGGTAACCAGGTTGCTTTTTCACATGCAAATTAGTCTTGCCGCAACCTTTTTTAAAGGTTGCAGCGGATCCGCTGCAACCTTCCTTCATGGAACTGGTAAATGTACAGCAGGTTGCAGCGGATCCGCGGTAACCTTTTCTATGAATATTCATGTGACCAGAGTGACCAGATGAAGGTTGCGGCGGATCCGCCGCAACCTTTTTAGTCGATATGCAAATCAGGAGACTATACAGGGAGGTTGCGGCAAGGTTACGGCAAGGTTGCGGCAAGGTTACAGCAAGGTTGCGGCAAGGTTACCGCAAAGTTACGGTAAGGTTACCACGAGGTTACCGCGAGGTTGCGGCAAGGTTACCACAAGGTTACGGCAACAGCTGATACATGCAGAGTAATTCACTCAAACCACCCTCATCCCACAATCAATGGTTCAGATTATTGCTATAGATATGCAAATTAGCTTGATCTGCTGCAAGGTTGCCACATAGCTTTCACAGCCCAGTCTGTAGAATCACAATGTAATAGGGACTATATTACAGAGTAAATTAAAGCATGGCTACCACAGGTTGTTCACAAAGAGCCTGTCTATGTAGATGTGCTTGAGTTTGCTGAAACTGTTCGGTACCTTTACCTATAATTTGTTTTGTGTATGCACCAGATGTGTGCACCCATGACAATAATACCAACAACACAATAAAATTGACAAAAATTCAGATAACAGGTATACTTACATAAGAACCTATATGTGGGACTGAGCCAGCACAAATTCTTCAAAAGCAATAATTCAAGAAGCTTGTTTCTTCTTACAATACAAATTCTAAGGTTTTTCTCAGCCCACATGATTCACTACACAATTTAAAATGTTACATTTCCAAAACATACCTCAAAATATGCAGAAAGAATCCGAAAGAATCCAAATCAACTAATATATTGCCAGCTACCCACATGCCTCTGGAGCTAGAGTGTAACATCAAGTTGAAAACGGCGCACTTTTGCTAACTGCCATTTCACAGTAGGGTTCTTTTGTCTGATTGGCTGATTTGCTTCCCAGTGTTATCTTCTTCTGTGGCAACCTTGCCGCAACCTGATATGCAAATAAGTTGTTAGTCATGGCTGCTGGAGATTAGCTTATTTCTGTGGCAACCTTGTGGCAACCTTTTTCAAAAGATTTATTTAAGCTTCTGTCTGTGGCGGATCCGCCGCAACCTGCTCCTGCGGTAACCTGGTCCGCGGCAAGGTTACGGCATACGGCAACCTTCTGCAACCTTCATGCCGCGGACTAAAAGGTTGCAGCGGATCCGCGGCGGATCCGCTGCGGATTCGCAGCAACCTTTTCACTTTCCTAGGGGTAGGGCTTGCCGAAATAATGACACTTAAGTCAAAGTAGGAATGAGAATATTTTTGTAAACATAGTCAGCTATCAAGGGGACATCCCATCTACTTGACTCACAGTATCTAAAAGATTGTTCAGTAGTTCTCAGATCTAGTGTATACACATTTTCATACATACTGTAAAACTTGTGAAATTTCAATAAAATATCAAATTTTCACAATTTCACCCCAAAAACAGACTTTTGAGACAATCTTGCACCCAAAACTGACCTGTTCCAGTTAGTTTAGGTATTAACCAAAAATGTTATCACACTAGTTGTTTAATAGCTAGAAGCAATTTTAAATTTTAGCATTTTTTCAAGTTTTAGCACGGAATCGCCCATTTGTTGAAATGAAAAGCCACTGTCCGTACTTAAACTATACACGATTTAGGTTTTTAGAAGTAAAGATTTTGCCAATTTTCAGTTCAAAAGCTACATGTATATACTTACATAGTTACTATTACTTACATGCTATTACTTACATGCTATTACTGACATGCTATTACTTACATCTATTACATACTATTACTTACATACATGTACTATTACTTACATGCTATTACTTACATAAGATTATAGGCCTACTATTACTTACATACTATTACTTCCATGCTATTACTTACATACTATTACTTACATACTATTACTTACATGCTATTACTTATTACCTTCATACTATTACTTACATACTATTACTTACATGCTATTACTTACATACTATTACTTACATACTATTACTTACATATAAATATTGTGTCATGAAATAGTCATATAGAATTCTCTTCCAATGTTCCATTCAATTTATTTCTATTTGGAAAGTCCATGTACAACCATGGTGTTCACCTTAATGACAGTGGCCCCTGGGAGATTCAGAAAGTTTACCTAGAAATACTGAATTATTCAATAACATGACTCAATCATTAATTTGATAGCAAACCTTGCATATCCTTGCCTCAGTGAATTTAATTAGCGGTGCTCTTTGTTTCGCTCTGAAAGGAATATTACGTTGGAAAAAATCTTGTTTGTCATATACATGTAGCAATTTTTTTTTAGGTAGTGAAACATTTTTAAAGCACAAGTTTAGTTCTGGCGTATTTTTGTTATTTGAAAGCTTTATGCCCAAAGGTCATATCACACCAATAACAGATTCTAAATATCTTTCGTTTTTGTAAAATTAATCATTGAAAAATCTTAGGGCGGGGGGGAACCCGAGATTTTCGACTACATTTTACAGTATAGCATCCAAAGCGTTAATAAGGTGTTAAGGTAATCTTAATTATACCTCAGCAGAAAGATCAGACTCTGATCTTTCTGCTGAGATTGGTATTATTATTTTATTATGATTATTATTACTATTTATTATTATTATTCATTATTATTTTATTATTTATTATTATTATTATTATTATTATTATTATTATTATTATTATTATTATTATTATTATTATTATTATCATTATTATTATTATTATCGTTATTATCATTATTATTATTATCATTATTATTATTATTATCATTATTATCATTATCATTATTATCATCATTATTATTATTATTATGACTATTGTTATTATTATTATTATTATTATTGTTATTATTATTATTATTATTATTATAGCTGTTCGGTACCCCCACCAAACAAAGTTTGAAGGGGGTATATAGAAATCAGCATACGGTTGGTCGGACGGGCGAGCGGTCCGTTGCAAATTTTGCAGATTGAACTACTTCCTCAGTTTTTGACCAATGCTCATGAATTTGGCACACACATTGGTCTTGGGGTGAAGATGTGCATGACACATTTTTAGAATGTGTCAGAAACTGCGTTGCCATGGTAACAGCATATTATGGCAAAAAATCAGGTGAATTAAGTATTGCGGTACAAACTACTTCCTCAGTTTTTGACCAGTGTCCATGAATTGTGGCACGCACATTGGTCTTGGAGTGAAGATGTGCAAGACACATATTTTGAATAAGTGAGAAACTGCATTGCCATGGTAACAGCATATTATGGCAATAAATCAGGTAAAAGTCTTGGGGATTGAACTACTTCCTCAGTTTTTAACCAATGCTCATGAGATCTGGCAAACCATTAGTCTTGGGGTGAAGATATGCAAGACACAATTTTCGAATATGTCAAAAACTGCGTTGCCATGGTAATGGCATATTATGGCAGTAAGTCAGGGATGTGATGGGGCAGGGGTATTAATCACCTTCAGTGATATTTCTAGTTTTAATTTTTGTGGTTATTATTATTATTATTATTATTATTATTGTTATTGTTATTGTTATTGTTATTATCATTATTATTATTATTATTATTATTATTATTATTATTATTATTATCATCATCACTATTATCATCATCATCATCATTATCACGATTATTGTTATGATCTTCATTCTGTGTTCACAGGGAAATCCTGCATATTTTGATAGATTCCACGGTATGTTACATCATGATGAATGTCATGAGCCCCAAGGTGATGCAGCTATACGTCTCGGCTCATCATCATCCATCATCATCCATTATCATCATCATCATCATCATCATCATCATAATCATCATTATCGTCATTGTTACCACTCTTTATTCTGTGTTCACAGGGAAATCCTGCATATTTTGATAGATTCCACGGTATGTTACATCATGATGAATGTGATAAGCCCCAAGATAATGCAGCGATATGTCTCGGCGTTCTCCATCCTCTACCTGTCTGCCATCCACGTCTGGTTCATGATCAAGGGCAAGGGGGTCAACAACTACGACTGTATAGGGTGAGATTCCAACTTGGTTAGATTCTGAACTCTTAAAAATTTTTTTAGCTACATGATCCTTTTTACCAGTGGTGTTTCAGATAAGGTCTGAATATGAAGCCCTGAAAAACTGCAGTTCAAAAAAACATGAAAATCATTGAACGACCATTCCATGTACTAAGTGTACTTCATGTTCTTTTGATATTGGAAACAAGTTAATTTTAATATAACACACATTCTCCAGAGACCCCAGCCCTAAATATCTTGTTCTTAGTATCGAACAGGTTAATGCTACACATATGAACACTTTTGACGAAGATTTTTTACATTTTTAAATTCCTGTTTTTATAACCTGAAGAACTATTTTTGATAAAAAAATTAAGTAATAATTTTGAAAATCAAAACCACCTGTAAAACCGAATAAAGGTATTTTAGGTAACCTTGGCCTCAGAATTTATGGACACGATGACAACACTGTTTGTAACCTTCTAGCGTGAAGTTGTTTGTTTGTTATTGTTGTCCTTTGTAAAGTTTATAATTATGCATTGTTTACTGCTGATTTCGGTATTTTTTGCAGGCCGATGATGGTTTTAACAGAGAAGTTAGGATGTCTAGCATGGTCCTTACATGACGGTAAGTTCATATTACTTTGTGGCAGTGAAAGGAGTAATTTCCCCTGTCGCAAACATAGTTTATAAACCCAGTGTGAAGTTGGATGTGCTTTAGCCAGGGTTGGGTACAATTACATTTCAGAATACATGTACAGTTACGACTACAATAATCTACTTCAAAATGTGAACTGCAATTACTTTTTCTTCCACAGTTATTATTTTATTGCAATTAGTTGTCAGTTACAACTACTTTCCATTCTTAACACATAATATTTTGTAGTAACTCTTTTCACGCTGAATTAATTCTGAGGGAATAATAATGATGATTGTTATTATGATATTTTCTATAAAATCTTCCTTTCCTTATTGCACCATTGGTACTGGTAATTATTCTACAGATGTTGCCAAAGCATTATGGCTATTTGTTAGCTTTTCTAGTACAAATGTAACGGAGAAAACTAATTAATACGATTGTTGAATTTAATTGTACACATATGTGCAAAATTGCAACATTAGCGTGCAAAGGGTTAAAGAAAGCTTCCATTTTTAGGGAAACAACTTCAGTCTGTTCAAATGTTGTATTCCATCCAGTGAAACTTGTATGTAGCAGCCACCTAACTAAGACAAATGTGGCTGCTATAGACAGGTTCTTAAACACATGAATTGTCTCCGAGGGAATCAATTCAGTAGTCACTAGACTGCCCCCCCTCCCCTGTGACAAAAGGGCATAACTGACATTTTTTCAAAATTGAGTTATATAGTGTAGGGGACTCAGTACATCATGTTAAACATGCAGAACAAAAAAAATATTAACTAGATTTGAATTCGTCACTGAGACGAATTAGGTGATCCGCACGTCATCTTAGTTACATGTTACTCCAGTCACGAGATATGGACTAAATTTGATTTTCATTAATGACGTCTTAGACGATGTTATGATAATTAAGATAACAAAATGATGCAATGTATCCAAACTGCAATTTGAGGAATGAGGGATTTTTTTAAAAGATTTGACAGGCGCGTACGCGTCCGTCATTGCGCGCGTACGCGCACATGGATATGTCCAAAAGTTGACCCTTGACCTGATCTTGACATGTGGTAAATTTGGTCATGTAATTTGGCTTCAGTCATGAGATATACACACAATCCGTTTTTTTTAACTATGACGTCATAGATGACGTCACGGCTGACTGGTCACATTGACAAGATGTCATTTTTGAGAACTTATCATGACACATCATCATGAAAATTTGCAACATCCCAGGACATGCCAGTCACGACATATGGACTACATTTGATTTTCATTATTGAGCGTACCATTATGATGACGTCATCAGAGATTAAAATAACAGTATTGACCGCTCATGAATCATTAGTCTTAGCGATCATATGTCGCCTAGTTTATGTGCGGCCTTCGCATTGTCCATTAATATGATATGCTGATAGGAGGAATGCTCCTATTCTTGAATCTACGCCTTGAATACCCATGAACAACAAACCCTCAAAAACATGAAAGTATGCCGCGTTATTCTAGAGATTATTAATGACTTCTCCCTCTCGGCTCCTGGGTCGCGCCTTGGTTGACCTTATGAAATGCGACTGTTAAGTGTCTATTGTCGCGCACCGCGTGCCTCCTGCTGTTTTGACGTTTTTCTCCTATTTTCGGAGCGTCGGTAACGGCGCTTAATTTCATGTCCAATTGCGTTTGGCGAAAAGGTTGCCGAACATGATGCTAGGAATTGAGTGTCAGGCTCATGGTATTCAAACCGCATCAAGAAAAACGCGCTTTCGTTGCCTTGCGATTTCTGATCCAATCGCCCTCAGCGGGAAACAGGTGTTTTGTCTTTGTTTGCGCCTGCAAAAAACTCCTTTCTCTGCGGGCGTACGGCGCCGCACCAAAAATGCGCCAGAATGTCCTGAAACGTATAATGCAGACAAAATCCTAGGTCGGATTGGTTGCATTTTTAAGGTTTTGACGCCGCCCGTCACGGCGTCCGTCGTGAGACGGCGCACGCGCACGTGGCTTTTTCAGCGAGGTTACATCTTTGACCCATACCTTGACCATGTTGCCAAATTTGTTACGTAACTTCGACTTCATCATGAGATCATTGACATAAACTACGATTTTGACAAATTGACGTCATAGGATGACGTCACGGATGACATTGATACCATAAAGGACATGTCATCTGTCGAGGATGATCTGTCATGACATGATCAGGAGAAAGTTGCAAGGGGGGCTTGCAGGACGTTGTCATTTCTTTGAGATTATTTTGGGACACAAAAAAGTGGGTCAGAAAGGGAGAAGTAAGAAGAAAAAGAAGATTTTGACGAAATCAATGGTGATCCGCAACGGTTACACGTTGCGGATCACCAATTAGAGTGTCCCTTTGTTAAAAGGACACTGCATAGGGCTTTACGTGTTCAACAAAATACATTTTGCTCAATATCTCCAAAACACCAAAATGTCAGTTATGCCCTTTTGTCATGGGGGGGGGGAGGGGGGTAGTATAGGGAGATGACCGCTAAGAGAGGTTTGACTGTACATTTAAGGAAATCTGATTACCATGTATACCATATGCATCAAAATGCATGTGAATCTGGTATGTGAGAAATGCAGTTAAATATATTTGAAAAGTAATTCGGCCAATTACATCACATTTTCAAATTTCAATTACAGCACAATACCTATTACATTGCAACCGAGAGATTCAATTACAATTACAATAATCTGAAAACGTGTAATTACTTGCAATTGATGAAAATTAAACATTTCAATTCCCCATGCGTGGCTTAGCACTTCTGCCCTCAAAATATACACAAATACTGTGGTATTCACTTTCGTATCATGGTTTTTATCAAACTTTAACAAGAAATTCTAATATAAAATAGCAGAGAAAAGAAGTGAATGTCCACTTCAAAAAATGGTCCTTTTCAATTGAAATTACAAGGCCTCGGACTCAATCCTGATTCTGTGCTGTATTTGTACCAGACATGTTCGTATATATGTCGTGTGCTTCCATTATCTATAAAACTTGCTTCAAGTGTTTATAAAAATAGGTCAAAGTATCGTGTCATTAGTGTACTATATCTAATCTTTGTCTGACAGAAGGCAAAGCTGACCTCAATCCTGTGATTTTTTAATGTATATTTAATACAGTATATAGGTCTGGAAATTTAGTTTCATGTTTTTTGTTCAATAAGTTTCTTCCGCATCGAAATTGATTAAATGTATGTGTGTCAAAGTGGATCATTGGATAACAATTACAGTCATTTGCTTAGAATGCACAAGAATAAAATGTTGCAGATATCAATATGACCGAATATGACAAGACAAATAAAGCCCTGACACCAGGGAAAAAATTAAAATTTTCTTTTCGAGGGGGGGGGGGGGGGGCTACTTTTCCTGTTTCACTGCTTTCCAGGTATTCTTTTGTATTGAATCATATGGTAATTTATGGGGGCTCTGTTACACATTTCGGGGGCTCTTTTGGCCATTTCGGGGGTGAAGTCGCCCCGCGCCCCCGTGTATTTTTTCCCCTGCCTGACACAAATGTACTTCAAAATGATCATTACGTACTTTTAAAAAGTGAAAATCAGTGAGCTCCATTCTACTTACACATGTACCTGTACATATTGTGCTCGTGAGAGCATGTTGTTGGTTGTCCAGCAGAAGGGCCTTGACACTAAATGTGACCTGTCGCCACAAAACACACCATAAGTCGGTAAAATAAGAAATTGTGCTTTTCACAGTCTTAAATTTGAGACTCTAAGGGCAATTCCGTGAATTACTGGACAAATCACAAATTATATAAATTGGTCTATCGCGAATCGTATTACATGTTAATGGTTTGAATTGGTATGAATCATGAAGAAACAATGGGGGACATCATTTCTACTCTAAATTTTACATCTTCAACAACACCCTCTAGGAGAATCAGAACCATACATGAAATACCACATGTGGGACTAGTGTGACTAAATCTCAGTTTTATGAAAACTGATCATTTATTCTGCAGTTTTTTCCATGCCAATAGCCTCTTCTCATTGTTTTGAAAGTAATAAAGCCCCACATATGCATACTAAATCTGAAAAAGACATGAATAAACGCAAATTTGTGTGGCTGGACAAAATGTAACGTAACGTTACCGTAATGTAACTAACCATGTTTTTGATGTTGAAGTTAAAAATGAAAAGATTTTTATCAATAAGTTATATATCAAATGACTTATCAAGATGTCAGAAATAGCATGAATACCACAGTTTGTTTCAATTGCAAACAGGTTGAGGAAACTTTGAGGACAAAGACTTGTCATTTTTTTCCATGTCCTCTTTACGTAACGTAACTAACCATAATTAAAGTTCTTATTATTAACCGCTGAAACATGTCTCATGATTTCGCTTGATGTTGTGAAGTAGGTGCCAGTCTAGAGAATTGTCAGTTCCAAAACAGAAAAATAATATGAAAGCATATTCATGTAAGAGCCAAATGTTGAGTAAAGTTTGTCATAAAATGTAACGTACCTAATCACGGAATTGTCCCTAGCTTAAAATGAGGTATAATTTGTCTAGGATGGACGAAGCAAACCTGTTTAAAATTCCGCTCACAAGTTCGAACTATCACCTAAACCATTATTAGGAAAGCGGAGAAAAACGGCTGCAAAGACGGTGATCATTCGTGCGAAACGGGAGGCCTCTGACAACTGTTCTGTGGAAAGTTTTGTAAAACTTGTCACTTTCCAAAAGGGAAATGTGGATTGGAAAATCTTTTTTGGTTCTTACAGTTCACCATAATTGAATTGTCCATGAAAGAAGCGTTGTGGTGATACCAAAATTATTACAGGGGGACTTGAAGATGTTGGATAACAATCAATTATAGTTAGGGTTACATCATGGTTAATCTCGTGATTTGAAGATCAAATTCGGCCAAATTTTCAAGCTTCCGAATGGTCAAAATTCTATTGAAGAAAAATCATACTTCTGAATCACTTCTGGTCCTCAAATGTAGACAGATGAAAGATTAATGTATGTATGTTTAAAAAATATCAGAATCCCAGAATCAATTTTTGCAACACAATTCGACTAATTACCACATTTTGTGGTGACAGGTCACAAATTGTCTCTAATTGATATTTGCACTGTTGTGTCTGCCAGGGATTTTTACACACTGTCAGATCTAGGTCAGAAATCCCAGTTTGACAATTTTTGATATGGCACTTCTACAATGTAAACTAGCTGCTTTAAAATATACTTGCAGCAAAAGGTATCATTAATCTTGATAATAAGTCTATATTTTTTATTGTATTTTTTTCCGACAGGAATAGCAAGGAGTGAATCTGAACTGAACCCATTACAAAGAAAGATGGCAGTGAGGTGAGATCTTATTTTTGTTTAAAGGAGAATTTCCCTCAAATATGATCATTGATCAACTCTTTGTTTGGTTATATCACTGATCCACACACCTGTAGACATGCTTCACTTGCTGATTAGCACAGAAGTCTTTCGTGAATTTATGTCAATGCTGTAATGGAAACATAGGTATTATTGTTACACACACTTATAGCAATCCTATGGTATAGTATTCTTTATACCGTTACCAGTATTTTCCATTCTCTACACCCCTACCCCCCCCCCCCCGGAAAAAAAAATAAATAAAAAATAAATAAATAAAAATAGATAAAAATAAATAAATAAATAAATAAAATAAAAATAAAAAATAAATTAAAAAAATAATAGTAAAATAATGCAACTCAGTGAGGTGGTGAACATGGCGTATTAAGAGTTCATGTGGATTCAGTGAATTCGGAACATTTCATAAATCCAACATTGAAAGTTTGAGCAAACGTTGATCAGCCATTGGTTAGAGACAGATTCATATTTAAAAAGAATTCAGTCAGCTACATTGATGCTAAATTATCAAATTAAACATGACAGTTTATATTTCCCTTTTGGCATTTTGTCCCCTTTCCAGGAGAATTCCCAACCTGCTAGAATACTACAGCTTTATATTCTACCCTCAAGGCCTATTGATAGGCCCAGTCACATTCTATGGCAGCTATGTGAATCACATATCAGGGGCCGACTTTGTGGCGAAAGAGAAGGACGATAGCGGACGGGAAGTTAGAGTTTACAGAGAACCATCAGCAGCAGTAAGTCACAAAAAACATAAACTGTATGCTGAATATTTTCAGGGCTTGCCCTTAAAAGTGGCCCAGGTTCCAATGGCCACCACAAAATTCCATTTGGCCAATAGAAATCTTGCATTGGCCACCAAAAAGACATTCTACAACCCACAAGCATATGGTAGAAGTCAATCTGATGTGTCAATTTGGCACCTGAATAAAACGCTCAAGGGAGAGCCCTGATTTTACTTCATGGGTATATTTATTTCAAATAATCGTAGCAGCTCTACAGCTAGAAGTGAGTTTCACCGGTAAAAGCATGTATATAATATAACAATGATATATAAAGTTATTAACCAAACTTGAATAAATTTGATGAGCAGTTCAAAAGTAATTAAGTGTGATTATTTAGATGCAGAACTCATAAATTGCTACAGATGAAGTTAAATCAGTTCATGAAAATTATTCTTAACATCTGATTTAAAGTTGATTGAATCTTGTGGTGGTTTTGTTTTTGCAAATTTCATGACTGAACAACTTTTAGTTCCCTATTTACCTGTACAGAGTGAATGAAGGTACAATGAAATCGCAAAAATAATGTCTTGCAAATTCTCTATCTTGAAGCAATATTATGAAAATATGTATGCAAAATATGGCATCTACATTGTATCTCCAGTGCAAATGTAAAATTTACATACAGTGAAACCTATCTAAAGTGGCCATACAAGGGGAAAAATGTGGCCTTCATAGACAGGTGGTGGCTTTAAACAGGTTTTTAAATAGATTTGTCAACAGGAAAATTATGTTTGTGACCACTATAGGCAGGTTGGCTGCTATAGGGAGGTGGCTGTTAAGACAGGTTTAGCTGCATTCCTAAGTTTACAGTCTATACACATAGGTAAAGACGTGGAGGGTTTTTGTAATGAAAAAATTATGAAATTTCCCCCAAATCATCATATCATTTTACAGAATCCCATGTTTAAAAAAATAATTTACAGAAAAAAACAGCAAGAAAAATCTTAAATGAACGAAAGAGATTATTCAGAGAGGTGAAATGTGATGTAATAGATTTTTCATATGTCGCTTTCTGTATTCAAAGTTCGCTGTAGATGACGGTTCGAGTCCCACTGGTTCATTTTTTCTGACACGTTTGTTAAAAATTATAGATCAGCAGTTGCGATCTTAAAATACAGAGAGTGGCATATTAAAGGTAAATGACATGATTGGGAGTAGTCCTCATCTTGGACTGAAATATTCTAGAATCAAGTAAACTGCAAGGACTCTACTTTGAAAATTTGGTAGTCAAAAGTTGACTCATTCTAAACTAACTTCCATCTGTATGTCCCTTGACAGACAAGTCTGTTGTGTAGGGTTCTATGGAATGTTTGTTATCAGGGCACGAGAGAATTGAAATACTACTATGTTCATGCTTCATTCTCCTTAAGTAAACAAATTAGAGACAAATCCTTCCAGCGGGGAGATCTACTCCAGCTGGTGTACAGTTGGTATATATTTCAACTGATTTGGTTCTTGAATCTTGAGGCATTTTCATGTGTTCCCTATCATGCCACTAACCTTTAAAAATCGATTACATAAAAAAAAAAAAAATTATATTCACTGCAGGAAGTGTATAGAAATTTAGGCTTATACATACCCCATGACAGTGTAGTATAATGGCATTGCATTGCATAATTAACTAATTCAATTGTTCAATTTTTGTTTTCTCTGCAGAGTGCCATTACCAAAAAGTTATTATTCACCTCATGTTGTGGATTGGTGTTGCTTGTTTTAGTGCCCAAGTACCCCATCATGGGGAATGTAGGTAAGTGTAGATTGGAGTTTTGTGAGAGGGGGAGTGGGGAGGGGTGAGTATGTGGGGGGCATTGAACGGAAAAATATACAGGGTTCATACAAGCCCTGACAGTGCTTGAATTTGGTTTGTCCTTAAAAAGTGCTAGATTAATAAAGTTTGAATATGTATAGGTATTGTGGCAAGCTGGAAAGTCTTGTAAAACATTAAATTATGTTTATATGGAATCGTTTGTCATTAATCGTAATGGATTTTCATGTGTTACTCTTTTGTTATGTGGATTCTATTTTTGTCGCATTTTTCATTGCACAGCGGATGACCACATAGAAAACAGCTCGTTTTGGTACAAGATGTTTTATGCCATCGTGTCTGTGGAGGTGGCAAAATCCAAGTACTTCTTCGGCTGGGTGCTGGGTAAGTCACTTTATCTGGCTATAATGCTGTTCATACAATGCCAATGTTAGCTAGCACAGCAAACTGGTGTTTTGGTTGATCTCAAAAAACTAATGAGATAACTCCCATAGTCAGTGTTGAAGCTGATGTTGAATATCAACTGCCTAACCAAGTACTGCAGTTGGTGTTGGTGATTAACATGCAATTAATCCATCAACCGATATCAGCCCCTAGGGATTAAAGGCATCATATAGTAATATTTCCATTAAAAAACTAGAGCAGTTCGACTGCGCGCAGTCGATGGGTATGCCTCCGCAGCCTGCACTCCCATCCAATTGATGTAAAATGAAAAGCTTCAAGTTACCACAGTAGCAAGACCAATTAGATGAATAAGCAAAATGATAAGCCCATGTGACCTTTGACCAAGTTACAGTAAAATCCAATTCAAGCCACTCTCAAGTTATCGCGGTAACAAGCCCAAATCAGACATATTTAAGGCCCGGTGACCTTTGACCTCTGACCTTTCAATTCAAAATCGAATAGTAAATTGAGTGCCTTATATAAGATACTTCTCCAAGTAATCAGAATCGGAAAAGTCATACTCAAGTTTATACAGTATGAGCAAACAGACATATTAAGGCCCCCGGTGAACCTTGACTGAGCTAAAATCTAATCAGTTTATATGGTGCCTCATAATACATACTTCACCAAATAACAATAAAATTCTGACAGGCGTTCTAAGTTATCAAATGGTATCGAGCCGAATCAGATATTTAGGCTCGGTGACTTTGACGCTTTGACCTTTCAGCTCCAAAATCTTAATCGTTTATTTGGTGCCTTATATAATAATCTGTCCAAGTTTCATTGCACAATTCTGACACAGCCGTTCGAAGTTATCGCGTTAAGAGCCCAAATCAGACTAATTTAAAGGTCCGGGTGACTTCGACATTTTTGAACTTCATGAACTCCAAAATTCTAATCAGTTCATTGTGCCCCCATAATAACATACTTCACCCAGTACACACCACCTGCCTTCCTGTGGTTACCAACAGTTATCGCGTAAACTGAGCCAATGCAACATAATTTTAGGCCGTGACCTTTGACTTTCAGCTCCAAAATCTAGATCAGTTCAATTGGTGCCTCATAATAACACACAATACTTCCGCTCCAATCAAGTTCATCACCAATCCGAGCAGCGCGCTCTCAAGTATCACATACAAGCGTAGACGAGCCAAATAGATATAATTTAAGCGCGGTGACACAGAAAACCTTTGACCTTTGATCGATTTCAGCCCCAAATAATAATCAGTTCATTGATGCCCTCAAATACATCTTACCCGCAAGTTAGAAATAATCACAATCCGACCGAGAACCCACCCCCCTCTCAAGTTATCGGCGGTAATGACGCCAAATCAGATATTTTAAGGCCCGGTACTTTGACCTTTGCACTCCAAAATCTAATCAGTTCATTGGTGGCTCGATAGTAATACTTGGTCCTATTACAATCATCAAAGTTCTTGATCAGGGGTTCTCCACAAGTTTTGCGGTACAGGCCCAAATCAGACCATATTTAGGCCCGGTGACCTTTGACATTTGTACCTTTCAGCCCCAAAATTAATCAGTTCACTTGGTGCCTCATAATACATTTACCAAGTTACATCCATCGACAGCATTGAGTCCCAAGTTATCGCGGTAACGGCGAATTCAGACATATTTAAGGTCCGATGTACCATTGACCTTTGGACCTTGTCAGCTCCAAAATCTAATCAGCTTATTGTGGCTCATGTTGACCTACTTGGTCTACATGTAGTTACATAAATCCGATTGGGTTCTCAATTATGCAGCGGTAACGACGAGCCCCGAAATCAGACATTATTTAAGGCCGGTGACCTTTGACCTTTGACCTTTCAGCCCAAACTAATATTCATTGTGCCTCTAATACATTACTGTCACACCAAATTACATGACAAATCGACCGCCGCATCTCAAGTTTTCGCGGTAACGGAGCAAATCAGCCATTTATTTAAGGCCGAGGTGGACATTTGACCTTGACCTTTTCAGCTCAAAATCTAATCAAGTATCATTGGTGGCTCATAGTAAATACTTGGTCCTAGTTTACACTCAAATCCGATGGGGTTCTCAAGTTATGCGTAACGAGATCCGGTATGGAACCCCCGGACCCCGGAAATCGGACGGACGGATCGGCAGAAGGACCGCACGGTAGGACGAACCAGAAAACATGATCCTCGGCATGCTTCGTGCGGAGGATAAAAATCATTGAGAGACCTTTCAGTTTTTCCCCCATAGACTGATATGTTGCAAAAATTTTTATTGGCCAAGAATAATTCGTGTGCCAATTTCTATCTGTACATATTTTATAAGTGACAACGTAACTGTCTGAACTTTTGTGTTCTAGGGTGTTTATTTGTCATTTCAAACACTGTCAGATATGTCAGATTGTCAAGTTTGACCATTTTTGGAACAGGTCTTCCACACTGTTATAGTGTCTGTAAGGAATCCCAAATTGTATGTTTGGTGTTGCCAGAGCATGTTTTTGTGTTTGGCTAGAGAAATGTTTAGCGCGTGATATGCTAGAATTTTCCTCCACTCAACAAACTTGATATAATAAGTCAATTTGATTCTAGACCTCCTTGTTGAAATAGAGAAAAGTACTTTTCTTTCAGATTTATTTAATACTTTTGGCAGGCAGCATTGATTTGGTGATGTTTTCGTTAGATTTGTCTGGTTTTGTGTGTTTGGATATTGTCACAGCTGACATGGCGTGGGCATACACTGCAGCTAGCTAACCCTGTCATCCATACACAACTGTGACTCTTTAAAGGCAGTCCCTCTTTTGAATGCCTAGAAATTAACATAGTGTAAATACATTGGAATATAGAAGAAATCACCATCTACGAATCTTTATCAAAGTACAGTATAGAAACTCAGTTCAAGTGGAATTATAGCGACTGGTAGAAGTTGATTTGAATTATTTGTGTGGAAGAAACAAAAAATTCTAGCTAAAAATTTAAATATACACTAAGCAACAATTTTGGGGGCACATTTTCAACTTCTACATAATTACTGATCTTCTGATTTCACAGACATGGCATGAGTGATGTTTTGCTGTGCTGTGGGAGGGGTGCAAAATAGATTCACTGCCTTTAAACAATGCCTAGCTGTAGAAACCCAGTGTTGCTTTGTCATCATTTGGGATGACAGGGACTAGAAAAGTGAACTTAATCACTGTTACCCGCAGGCATCCAGTCCTGTGTAGTTTTACAAAATGATATTAACCCGTTGGCTACGGGAACCGGATCTGCCCTGTGTTAATTCTATGGGATTTTCAGAATCTCGGAGGCAACGGGTTAATAATGATGATAATGATCATGATGATTATGATAATAGTAACTATAATATTAATCATCATCATCATCATCATCATCATCATAATAATAACTATAATCATCATCATCATCAACAATAATAATAATATACAGTTTAAAAACATGGTATCTCACATTGGATAAATATTCATTACTCTTTATTTCTGCTCCATACACTATGACAGCTGACGCTATTAATAATGCTGCAGGGATGGGGTTCAACGGCTATGATGAGAAGGGGAACCCACGCTGGGATGGTATCAGCAATGTACTGATCTGGAATTTTCAAGTGAGTGCGCAAGAGATTTGGTAACATTCTGCCATTTTGTATGTTTGCAATCATCTATGGAGTTTGTAGAATCTGTAAAGCGGGGAAGTATCATTTTCACTACCGTGTATAGGGGTGACTTTTGACATTATAATGGAAAGAATGAAAGAATGTATATATGATCATATTTTGCTGGTGACAGTGGTTTAGACAACTGTCTGAAGTTTTGTGTCGTAGGGTGTTTAATTGTTTATTTGTCCATTCAAACTCGTATCACGTAGGTCAGGTATCAAGGTTTGTCAAG